>VYXH01005234.1:53711-67856 GCA_013397275.1 Burhinus bistriatus
CTCAGCTTGGTGTCGTCTGCGAGATATGTCAAGTAACTATTTTGGAACAAACTAACCAAATAAGTGAGCAGTAAAATTTGCAAGAGTTTCTTTTTAGTTAACCAGAGCATTCCTTAGCTTTGCTTTTTAATGTGATTTAGATTTTATGCTCTTCAAAATAAGATCTTCATGAATAATGGGTGACAACATTCAAGTCACCATAAAAGGAAACAACAAAATGACTTCATAAAAATGCCAACAAATGCAAACTAAGAGCGTTTTCAATTTATCTGCCAAGATTCTAAGCAATCATCCAAAATAGCTTAGTGATTTTACTTTCAAAGTTATTATCCTGAACCTAAATAAGTATCTGTCAATAGCTATCAGCTAGTATGCTGACTTTTGTTCTGAAGCAAAATCGGAACAGGTCTGTTGAAAGCTGTATCTTGCTTCCAGTATAGAAGATCCCATTAGCTGCTACTTCTTTACTCATCTCCGAGGTCAGTGTTCTTCTCATTGACTTTATGGCAGTCCTGCAACACTTTAATGGTGATATGTTGAATTTCTAATTGCTGTCTAGTTCTAGTTATGCTTAGAAGAAAATGATCTAAAAAAAAATGAATGACGATAAAGGCAAACGTTATTTTTCCAAAAATAATTCCTTATTTGACCTCGAAAATATTTGTCTTAGATATGTTTTATAAGTCCACCTCTAAGAATATTACAGTTCTGAACATGGTATTACTGCTAATATTCAGGCAGGTATATGATGAGTCACATTAGGTTATGTCACTCACACCACATTGTCATGTTTTATTATGTAATGCAAAAAGGCTCACAAAACTTTCATGAACTGGGAAATACGATTGACACTGAGCAGTTTGGATTTCTCAGGAGAGAAAAAATGTTCATTTCAAAGCAGTAAGCACTACTTTGATTACTACATAAGCACCAACTAATTATAATGAAATTTCATTAGGCTACACTCAAGTTTGCACTCTCTTGCCTTTATAGATTGAAATTCAGGAAAGAATTAAAATCACATTTCTGAAGTAAGCTGTTTCTCATTTAATTGTCTATGACACAGCTCAAATGCAAAACAAAAACGTGCAAACAAAACAATTGCCTAATTTAATCTCAAAATCTAAAACTGCTTGATTTTCAAGTAAGATGCAAATACTAATACTGGAGTTACAGCTCCTTATATATCCCAATGATTTACTTATATTTTCCAATTAACATATTGATGCACAAGGAAAGGATGGATCTCACAAAAATGACGTTTTCATGCTGGAGAGATTATGATGTCTCAGAGTCAAGTTTAATGGTCTGTTTATTTTCATGTATTCAGCTCTTACTTTCTCATACACTTGTATCTGTGTTTGTTATGCTATATTCAACCTCAAGGCAGATCCTTGAATTTTTCAGTCAATTTGAATTACTACCAGGAACAGGTACAGCAGCACACCAGGTTTCCAATCATCTTCAGCATTTCTGTAAAAAATCTTTTTTTAGCTCTCCGTTGCCCGTAACTCAGGATTCATCTAGCCAGAAATAAAAGTATTCTCCATAATTTTGTCTCACTGTCCTCTGACCTTTGTGCCTTATCAAATTTATTTACCAAAAGATGACTTGTTCAAAGTTACACAGATGAAATCCAAGTAAATACTTGTGAAGAGGACAGGATTGTAGAACCAGTTTTTTTATGGTTTTGGAACTGTCATGGAGGACATAATTGATGCTAAATACTCTTTCTCTGTAATCATATGGATATGTTGTAACAGTACCTGGGACCTTCTGTTCCATAATACTTGAGGGGTTTTGTGAAGCAGATTGTCAAGTCTACTTCAAAAAAGCAACTCATTGCTCAGTGGCAATACAAAACATACCAAAAGTGTACAGAAAAATGTAACACTGCCATAGCACAAGTGACCTGTTGGCATTGTTCACTTTTTCAGATTTGTTTTATCTGTAAATACCAAGTCACCTAGATATGTTTTGTAAGTTAGTTTTACTTTGTCAGGAGTAACTGTCCAGAAAGGCATGTCTGAATCCACACAAAACCAGAAATCAAACCACAGTTTTCAATATCTTCAGAGGAAGTTTTTACCAGAGAGCTTTTAAGTGATCACCTCCACGTGAGACTTCAACTGAGCTGTAAAACACACCCAAAACGAATTTTTCTTGAACCCCTCTGGCAGGCAGGAGCACAGTTTTATTCAAACCCTTCAGACTCAGTGAAGCCTCTCTTAAGTTACGTTGAGAATTGCCTAATGTATGGGTCTGAGCTGGGTGCCAAACTGTTCAGTCCTCTTAGGACTTAGCTAATTCTAGGTATGCACACAAGCAGTACTTTATGGATCTAGAAAACATTCATGCCAAAATTGAAAGATCTATGATGTTAGTAGTTAAATGACACCNTTCTCCTTCCCCTTCCCCTGCCTCTAGTGAGAATAAATTCTTGAGGTAAATTGCACACAGGCATTCAAGCACTTCTTTTTAGCTGAAGTTTCTGGAAGAAAAGGTTTTCATGTAGTCTGTGATATCTACGCATGCACATGTGTGCGAGCATAAATTTTAAATAAAGCTATACTTAGAGTCAATAAAACCTGTACCATGTTGCTTTCCCAAGGCTGGAAGAGAAAGCTGTATATTCATGGATTCTTACAATATTTTGGTGAAGGTGCAAAAATAGTAAAAGGTCATGTAAATAACTCCTTTTTTTCATTTTAATACCATGTGCTTGTGATCTACACAGGTGTCTGCCTTTATTTTGGGGAGCTATAATAAACTAGTGCTCCAACTTTTTGATAACAGCTGTCATTTTAACATCCATTTCGATTGTCAGAAACAAGTTTTGTCTTCATATGGTTATAAGATACAGGAAGTTAAGATTTTGATTTAAATGCATGAGAGTTAAGAGGCTTGCAGTGATTTTAAGGGCATAATAAATTTTAATGCATCACTTACATTTTGGCATTGATGGCAAACAGTTTAACAGTGTCAGCACATCAGCTTGCTCATGAACTTGTCTGATGTCATGAAAGATTCAGCTAAACAAAAGCTTTGTTATACAAGTAGTCTTAATATTTCTTGCAATATTTTTCTTCTCCTGAATGTTATCTGTGAGAGCTCTTAATGCCGAAACCTAATTATGTGAATTATTAATGACACATTTCAAATATTCTTATAAAACACATATGTTTTTGAAATGTCAAGAGGTAGGTGTCTTGGACATTGGTGAAAAAGTAAAGAATGTAAGACAAAATACACAAATAATTTGAACTGCCATGCTTCATTTGATTTCAGGCCAGTCACAGTAAATCCAACAGTAATTTTTACTAGCTTGAAAAATGTAATTATTATATGGACCCAATGCTGCTTTCAGCTTTCTTGCAAATCATTCCCTGCTACCAATAGAACATAGTGATAGGTATTTGGTAAAAGATTAACGTGCGTTCTAACCTTACAGTAGAGAAAATGATGCAACATAGTTAATAGGCTAAAGATTTTTATATTGCGGTATGGGAAAAGTTTGTTGGTGGTCTGTGCTAAGGTAGTTGATAATGTCTTTTGTATTGTTTTACTTTTACCAGAGAGACTGCATTTTAAAAAGGCAGAAAACATCCATTAAATACTTTCCTTCTTATTTGCTCTTTGTAAGCAATTTCTGTAATGAGCACAGGGACCATTAGTACAATACGTTAATGTCATGAATGGCAGAGGAAGTGGTCTAGCAAGCAATCTTGTCTCAGACTGTGGTTTACAGTATAAAAAAAGTTTGCAAATCCCTATGCTAGCCAGTTAATTATGATATATTTGTGAAAGACCTGCTCTGAAACATGTAGCACACGTTTGGGAGCTGTAAAAATCAATAATAATAGTGATCATTAGTAACACAGAGGTGAATTAATAAGGTGATTTGAAGCATTTTATCAACCATCTCTCCTGTCTGACAGCAACTTTAGGACCAGGATACTGATTCACAGAAGATTCCACTTGCAATGGAACACCTGTTTTCTTAGCAAATTTCCCTAAGTAGTCATGTTCAAGGCATACACTGCTGGGAAGACTGTACTGTCTGATGGATAAGCAGTAAGTTGACTTCTCTTTTGCTGGGTTTACAAGCATTTTTACCACATTTTCTGCCAGTAGGCAATACATGCATTATAAATACAGATGTATCACATTGTAAATACGGACGTATCATTGTTATTATGGTGCTAGGGTTCAGATATATACCTAGCTGGATAGGGACAAGAAGAATGCTAGATATCAAATAAGTCTTAATAAGCGATAAAGCTTCAGAAAATGGTCCAGAATGGAAGAGAGTAACACTAGCTACAGTGCTAATTACCATACAGTGGAAAAATGCTGATACTTATATACACATTGATGGGTAGTGAGATAATTATTACAAAGCTTTGTCAATAAAATTCCTATCTGTGTGTTCCATTCAAAAGATTGAGGAAAAGACAAAGTTTGTATATGTAAATATATGTCTGGCAAAGATCTGAGAGATGATAAAACCTAGCCAGACAGTCCAAAAGTTCTTCTGACATTTAAAACTACTCTTTTGAACATATTTCAATGTTTTTTTTCTCTGTAATGCTATGTAAATCACTGGATGACAGTGCCAATAATTTCCCATGTGTACTACTGAAAACCCTGAAGGATTATGTGGTCAGAAAAAAAGAATCCCTGATACAGTTAACTATTATGTTTGTATTGTTCACAGTGCACCCATAGGCCTATACATTTGTGATATAAAGGAAAAGAATTATACATAAAGTTCCATACACTAATTTACAGTTATGCATTTAAACTAGATAACTATACAAGCTGTAGAAAAAAGAGTCAACCTTTGTCTCTTCCACATGGGAGTAGAAGTCCATGCTGGACTTGCATACAATCCTTTTTCTTTGAATACCTGTGCTTGGATTAAATTTGTGCGCACAACAGAATGTTTTGAAGGGGCAATAGTCCTCATGTAGACGCTGCTGCCCAGTGATGTTGAAGGAATGTGGGCTAGCAGTGAAATAGTGTTAGCTGTTGTTATTGTAGGAGTGGGCACCTCTTCTGTAACTTCAGTCAGAGTAATACACATTGTTTTATGAGGTTAGAGCTGAGCCTTATTCACTAATCACATTTCTGATTTTAAAATGTTACTCATTTATTCATTACCATTCATCACTAGATTCCACATATGTAGCTCTGTAGGTGGTGCATACTAAGGTAGGACATGAGTCACCACCTTCCATTTAAGACATACAGTAGCTCACATTATTATTTATGTATTCAAACGATGGCCTAAGACTTCTGGTATCTTCTGTGTTTCAAAGTAAGTTTCTTAGTGGAGAGGCTTATGCTATACCTTTGTTTCCCTGCTATCAGAGCTTGTTTTAGTGTGGATGTTTGAACTTGTGCTGTGAGATTCAGACTCTTTTGTAAGAAGAGGCAGGCACAGGGATAATAGAAGAGTTTGCTACTCAAGGATGAGAGATGTGTGGCTGACACACAGAAGTGAAATTTTTATATTAGTTCTGTGTCTTTCTAATCTATGTTTTGTGCTTACAAAGTGATATATTAAGATGTTGTAGAAGAAATTCTAAATGGTCCTTTAGACTTCATCAGTTCACAAAAGAGGCCATGTAGAATAGGTTTAGTGGAAGTTTGTGTTCAGTCATTCTGAGAGGAGACTTTCTACTTCACAAACATTTGCTGGAATCTAAAAATTCAAAACAAGGAAGTGTTTCTGGCTTTTTACTTCTGACAAATTAGTTTGATGCAAGATGGATGAATTAGCTTTGTAGACCTCACCTTTTCTTGCTTTGGGACATTGAACATTCTGGATTTTCAAAATTTAAAAATAAATAATAATAAGAGTTCTATAGATAGTAATTAGAGATAAAATCATAGTGTTATAGAAATGAACAATAGAGCTTTCATTGAGTGCATATTGGCTGAATTTCAGCCAAGGGATTTAAAACTATATAGGACAGCATTTACATTAAAAAATAATCCTTATGCTTTTGCAAATGCAACAGATCTTTGATAGATAAATCAAACTCAAAGTAGTTTGTCTTCTTTATTATAGCATATCAGTTAAGGAAACAAAAAACCTGCACCACATACTATAGTCAAGTAGTAACAATCTTCAGATGTTTTACTAATGGTTTAGCTACTGGTTTTCCATTAGATTCTTTCATGGTTATTAAGCCATGCCATACATCTTCTTGCATTCTCTTCTGCTTCTCAGCTAAATGGTACAAGGAACTGATCTTTGGAAGGGCACGAATAATCAATAAACATTATCAAGAGACTCATGCTTGTCCTTCTTCCATAAATCAGGGAAATTGACAGCCAAACATAGAGCACAGATGAAAAGCTGTCATCTTGATCAGTGGCATCCCACATCTTTGCTGTGTTTACCACACTGCTATGCAGCACAACACTTGCCTTTTTAACACTAAGAGTACTGCTGTATGCTGTAATTCTTGGTACACTTTTTGACCTATAGATTTTTTCTCATAGTGAACAGTCTGATCTGAAATCTAGTAAGGGACAGACTGTTTTCTCCTATCTGCAATGCAATGGTTGAGTTACAAATTAAGATTTAGAGGGAAGTTGCTTGGCTTTATATTGAAGGAGGAAATTATTTTTCATTAGGGATTGAACTGGTCCCCCTCAACGCTTTAGTATTAAACACTCTTTCATGAGACAAAAACATAGACCATAGTGTCATCTTACTGTTAATCTGGTACAAGTCTGGCTTCCTTTGTTCCTATAGCAAACCAAGATGAATATGATGAAATTACCTGGTTTCCCACTGTATAAGATGGATGATCAAGGCAATTGTATGACCTTCAGCAGCAAATCTTTAGGCTCAAACTGATCACAAGTCAACAGATAATTGGATAGGACTCTCTCAAGAGAGGTAAATTTGTCCTCAGTCAAGGAAGCATAAATTCAGACTGTGCACATTATTGACATTGAACAAAACTTAGTCATTTGGGCACTGTTTGTGTCTAAAATTCTTTTGCAAGAAGTTATTATAATTTTAGGGAGAAGAAAGGGCTTAGGTGAAGAGGATTTCAATCTGAAATATTAAAATAAAAACAAAATAAAACCAAATAATTCTATGAAACCCAGAATGAATGAACTCTTTTTCTTGCTGACCTGTTTCACACTTGCTTTCTTTTGGTACCTGCCATTATTTAGTTGCTGACTGAAAAAAATTCTTAAAACTGTGGCAATTACAAGAACGTGCTGTCTCCCATGTGGATAGTCTGACACCTAATGTGTTTGCTTAGGTTACAGCCTTTCCCTTAGCTGCACCTCCCTTCTCTGTCCAATTACTTGCTTTCACAGGCATTTTACTAATTTTGTGGACCTACTCCCCTTCCTCTCTCCTGCAAAGTTTGCTGATACAGGCCAACAAGCTCAACAGTAATGAAAGCTGCATAAACATAAGCATGTGATCACATGAGACTTGCTTACTGGGAAACTAGCCTATAAATATTAAAGGAAATTTACCTTGGTTACTCATGTTATTTTTTGCTTATTATATGTTTTCATAACTGGAAAAAATACTGTAGTGAGCGTAAGTGATCTGTTTATTAGTTTGAGCATGAGAAAAACATTCATTTGGTAGCCTTCACAGTATCACAGAATTTCTAAAGTCTGTTTTTTAATTTTAACAGTGTTGCAGATAATGAATTACTTTGGCATTTGTTCCCATGAGTATACACACATGAGAATGCATATGCTTGTATAATTTTCTCAGTGGCATTTTTCTCTGAAAAGAAGTATAAAATAAGCAATTTGCCTGATCAGCAATTCTCACTATTTAAAAAATATATAGTTCTAGAAAATGCCTTACATGCTTGTATTTTTATCTTGGCTGTCCCCTCTATGAAATAGCTGCAGTGGGGGGCAGGGGGGAAGAATATTTCTTTTTGCATTTAATTTTATGGTGTTGTATTTAGGGCTTTTCTAAGATTTCTATTTATGACCATGTTTTTTTGTTTAAAGCAAAAAAAATAAACTACTGCCTTCTTTTATGGTTAGTGCAAATTGCAAACATAAATCAGTGTGTACTCGTTCATGGTGCATACATGCATAAAACAATATGCCTTGGAGAAATAGTGGATATATAAATGTCTTGCCCGTGTTTTTAAACTATTTCTAGTCAATACTCTTTACACTAGAAAAAAAAAGAAACCAAACAAACCAAAGTTTGGCAGAAATAGTAAATATAAGTAAGTAATAAATATATGCAGGAAAGCCACACAGGTGTTCTCAAACCAGGGTGCTACAGTCATTGGTGTATGTACAGGAAACCAGGACAGTGACAACTACCAATACTCTGCCTTTACTCAACCTGAAGCAATGCAGGCTCTAATTACTGGATAGCTGTATGTGCAGTGGTAGGGTTGTTCCATTCTCATAAATTTTTACCAGACTGACTAGTTTAAAATTCCACCATTTCAGACTGCTGGAATGTTGATCTGAAGTGCTCATGAAGAAAAAGATAAAAAGGAAATGAAGCCTTGGATTTGCTATACCTTTCTTAATGGTTAAAGTGAGAGTATGCCTGCACTAACAGATAAAAGTTGCATGTTTTAAGATAGATCTCACATTTTCTCTCAGAATGAAGGAACAGCTGGTGTTTTTTATACAAATTTGCATGTAAAGTGGCATGACCAAATGAGTGACCTACAGACGAGCTCTGGCTTATATGATGTTTACGTCCCACCTCTTTAGGCTGAGAGACAGGGTTCCTCTTCTCAAGAAAACAGGGTTCAAGCCCTGTCATCTGCCCACAATGCAAGACAGAGCTCTGGGCACTGGGGAGATAGTTGCTGTCAGTTTCTCTTCATGGGTGAAGGGTTGGCTGCTTGCCTCACAGCAACCATTTCCAGTTTCCCAAATTGTGCCAACAGCCCAGCAGTTTTGGCCAGGCAGACATGCTGTGTGTTCTCCTCCCAGACCATGGCAGCACAGCAGCCTACTCTTTGTGGGCAGCAGTAGCCAAGGCCATCAGGGGCTGGAAATGGAGCATACGTTCAGAAGCTGGCTGAACCTCAGAAGAACTGTCAGGGAATTCAGAAGGGTTTAAGAGCACCTGCAACAGGTTCCTATTGCAAAGCACTCTTTGGAGGATCATTTCTTCCTCCACTGAATTTAAGCAGTTCCTAGGGAGTGTAGTCTCCTGATGCAGCATCAAAATGATATGGGAAATCGCCTTTCTCCTCTTCTCTTTCTATTTAAAATTTTCTTACATGTTGACTTTAAAGTTCTGAGGGCACAAAGCTTTCTGCTAATCACATTGATGCTGGGCAATAAATAGCAGTTCTAGTGTTTGTCAGCAGGATTTTCCTTAAGGAATGCTTGGGCTATTAAGTGAAGTAATTACTTCAGATAACCCACATAACACCACATATATTCTGTGATGCCTCAATAGCTGTAGCAGAAAAAAGTTTGGCATATACACTGCTTGTGAGTACCAGCAATAAATATCAGCTTCCTAGAAGTACTTTTGCTTTCTTCATTGTGCAAAATCTGTATATAGAACCTGTCAGTACTTAAATGGTACACTTCCATAATGACACAGCAAATTCAGATGACATATTTACCTCAAATTGGTTATTTTACCTTTCTGTATTTTGTGAGAACATAACTTCCCACTGCCTTTCTACTTTTATTGAACTTCAGAAATGTTTGCATAATTCAGCTGCCTGCTGTGGAAGAGGGACACACTGTTCTGACATGTTGGCTTGATGCTACACCTAGTTATGTTCTCGGTGCCTGAGAAATGCTAAATGCTGGCTTTTGATGCTCTTCCTTTCTCACTTTTGTCTTGTGCTTGTTTACTAATTAAGTCAAACCTACTGGAAAAAAATAATCTCCAGAGAAAAGATATCATGTGGTTTATTTGTAAACCTGCAATTGCTCTCAGGTCTTCACAATGGAGTGTGTGATAAAAACAATTTTAGTGCTAAAAGACTTTATGCTCCCTGTCTCCTATAATTGCCCACTTTTTTCCTGGGATGCTCTCTGGCATCCTGTAATCTTGCAGAAGTCAACATTTATTCATTTTAACGATGGCCAGCTTCTTGACATTGCCTTTGGATAGGCATATTTTCTTATCAGCGGCAACAGTAGCTCTGTGCTGAAGAGGTCTGCACATTTAAAGGCAGATGTAGCATGGATGTTAGCTACCAAAATGTACTTTGAACTATAAATGCAGTAAAGAAACCCAACAGTTCATTTCACTGTTTTATTGATTCTTTTCTCTTTTTTTTTTGCCTCTAGGATAATCTACATAATGATATAACAATTTGAGATTTAAACAGACAGAAAAGCTAAAACCAAACAAACTTCTTTATGTGAAGAAACACTATCTCTTTTGATCTTACAATTAAGGAACTATCTTACTTCTCCAGGCAATGTATTGTCTCTGGCTCAGTGGCAGGTGCTACTTACTGTATGACTATAAAGCATAATTTCTTACACAAAAGAAATCTTTCTTCCCTGGTATGTTTTCATGTAGATGTAGAGTTCTTTATTTTCTGCTCCTGTACTAATTAGCAGAGGGATTTGCCTACTATGAAAGTGATGGCAGTCCGTTCTGAAATGTCCATCCATGCTCAGAGAATAACATTAATATCACATGGATAATCGGTTCACTCTGTACCTCTTGAAGTGCTATCAAATAAGGCTATATAAAGTAGTGGCTTTCCAGATGTCTCTACCACATTCCTTCCTTCAAAGCTGCCAGCCCTTTCTTTCCCTTAAATCTTCTGCCTATGCACAGTAATAACATATATTGTAGGTGTCACCTTGGAATTAACAGAGTTTGCTTTTAATAAGGTTTCTATAAATTTAACTCACTGTAACTCCACCTCATACCATATGTGAGCCACGCACGTTGTCAGTTGTAACATGTCATTGCAACAGTGCATTGTTCTTCGGATGTATGTGCTGGTTACACAACCTGTGGATGGTATTAACCCATCATTTTGTAACAAATGCAAAGTCAGCAGCTTGTCCTTGGGTTTGTAGGTTACTAGCCATTTCCTGTACCTGTTCCCATTTATTCAGCAGTATCATACTATCATCAAGAGACTCAGCTGCATAAGAGAAGGTCTGGCAACACTTGTCAGACCACAAATTATTCAACATCATCTTTTTCATTTTTTAAAATAATATAATATCAGAATGAAGAGTCAACAGTCATAAATATTACAGTCTATTTATAAAAAACCTATTGTATTGACGTCACATTTCAAGTGCCAAAGTGCTAAAGACAAATTTGGAATACTGTAATTTCAGAACTCAGCATCAACAATTTATCCTGCAACATTTCTGGAGAAGAAAATCTTTAGACCTCCCATGCTGAGAATTTTTGTATTCTGAGATGTAGTCTACATTGAGATTAGAACTGAAAAAAACCTCCATAATTTAAGGGGCAGGATATTTCAGATTAAATTGTATGATGATTTTAGTCTTCTCCCTGCCCCTCCTCGCCCCCCTTGTGTTTTCAAAGAGAAGGCTATTGTGTGAACTTTAAAAATGTATGTTTTGAAGGGGATTAATTAGTCTTTGAGATTGCATGTCTGATGTTGTCACTAATCTGGTTCCTGGATTTGCAGATTCATTATTTATTTTCATATAATTCATTCCTTCTCCATTTTCCTTTGCAGAATAATACTTAGATACAAGCAGATGGCAGAACAACTAATTATTTTTCTCAGTAAAGTTTATATATATTCCAGAAGGAATGTATCTTTCAAAACAAAAACTTCTGGGACTTTTTTTTTTTCCAAGTACATTAAGTATATCCTCTACCTCACTCTAATGAAAGCATTGTTTCTCTCTCTATAGAGTGATCTATATATAAATATGGATCTGAAGTCTGCTGAATAATTCATTTAAATCTTTTCTGAATTCATGTCTTGTCACTATTTATGAAAAACAGCTCATAGTTCACTTTGAATATGTAGATATTCTGGTGCTTTAGCAAACTGGAAATGTCCAACAGTCACTTTAAATATCATATAAGATAAATAGAAAGGACTCCTAAACTAGTTGATCCCATAAATTTCTCATATATTTTCTAAGGATGAAAATAATAATTCTACTCCAGAATAACTCATAATATATCATATTACACACATGTAAAGATAGATGCTTAAGATGTAAATAATTAAGTAGTAATGTTAAGTTTTTCCCAAGTGATGGGTGGCTTCTTCAGATGTATTGTCGTGGTTTGGGCCAGATTGGCCAAATCTGGTGGAACAACAGATGCTCGCTCTCTCTTGCTCCTCTCCCGAAGGGAGGCAAGA
Source organism: Burhinus bistriatus (assembly GCA_013397275.1). Lineage (NCBI taxonomy): Eukaryota > Metazoa > Chordata > Aves > Charadriiformes > Burhinidae > Burhinus > Burhinus bistriatus. The sequence continues at coordinate 66,041 of VYXH01005234.1, forward strand.
GAGAGAGAGAAAAAAGAGAGACTTAAGAGTTTAGAAGGAACTAAACTACTTTAATGAAATATTAATAATAAAATAATAAAAAGAAAATAATGAAATATATACAAAACCGTATCAAGCTCCCAGGATGACAATCACGTCACCAGCAGGCGCTGGGGAAGTCCCAGACTGGACTCAGTGACAGACGGGAACTGGATTCCGGATCTGGATTCAGGATCGGGTTCAAAGGCAGACGCAGAGACAGAGTCCTCCTCGGATGTCGGCCATTGAAGAAAGAGGGCTGACCCTTTGATCCCTCAGCTTTTATACTGAGCATGAGGCAGATGTGGTGGAATACCCTGTTGGTCAGTTTTGGGTCACCTGTCCTGTCCGCTCCTCCCTGCAGGTGTGACCCCTCTACACTTTTCTGCTTCTGACCCTCCAACGGGGCAAGTAACAAAGTTGGCTGGCCTTGGGTGTTATAGCAATAAGTATAAGCAAGAGCCTCTCTGCATACCGTTCCTTGGCAGGCATCAACTGTAAACGTGGGTCTTATCACTCTGAGAGTGAACAGTTTTCTGCACAACATGCTGTTAATTTCAGCAGTTAGAAGAGGCCTAGCTAAAAAGTAAAGTTACTGAACAAAATTGGTCCTGTTTTACCTCAAACCAGGACATGTATTTTACTGCACGCTATTAGTGGAATGTCAAGAGTTAGTATCTTTTAAAAAATGCAAATCAGAAATGTCTTGTTTTGAAGATGCAAATATCCATTGCTATAAGCAAATACTTGGCTTAATGTAGTTTACATGTCTATGCATTTTAAATATGCATATAGGATTATTTCAGTGCTTTTAGGAATGAAAGATAATTAATTACTGCATATGTCTTAACTTTCTATAAAAAGATACATTGTCAAATGTATTTATTGAGCTAGGATGGGTAAAAACTATGACTGTTTTTGCTGACGATCTAGTAGGTGATATTGTTTAGCTGTGGAATATGCTCAAATTGGTGGTGTGCCAACACAATAAAATAAATAAATAAAAAATACAGCTATATTTAAAAAAGTAAAATACAGCTATATTTATCTGTGGTCATGTTTTTTTATGTGTGATAGAATTTGGACTGGCAGATACCCATTTCCTCTCTTTCTGCTTTTCCTAGATCTGAAGTTAATCGACATAGAAAGTGTGAGCACTTTTTCCCTATATCCCTTTAGCATTGAAAATTCTAGCCCAGCGTACTTGCATTAATGTCAGCACACAAATGAAATCTGCATGTTCAACTTTTTTGATTTATAAGTAATCCCCCCCAAACTAGGAAATGTAGACTTCTGGAATGTGACAAGATATTAAAAAAGGAGCATTCTTTCAAAATTATTAGGCAAAGGAAATGCTGTCATTTTTTAAAAAAGTCAATTACTTAACCTAAGACATTTTATGCATTTAAAGGTCTGGGCTAACTGCAAAAGTACAATGAGGCCTGAGGTTATATGTTTTTCTACCCACCCCATGTCTTTCTTCAAACATATTCAGGTCACAAAGTACAGTTAATTAACTGATGTATTTTCTTTGCTTGAAGCACTACTGAATATCCTATTCATTTTAATTGTTTCCATGTCCAAAGCTTGAAGGAAAAAATAATTATATACAGTATAGTAATCCAAATACATTGCAATTATCTACCTTTTTATCCCATTTGTCCATCTTGCACGCGAGCAGTGGACAACAAATCTGACAGCATATATAGAATCATAGAATCATAGAATCATAGAATTGTCTAGGTTGGAAGGGACCTTTAAGATCATCAAGTCCAACCATCAACCTAACACTGCCAAA
>VYXH01005235.1:0-12069 GCA_013397275.1 Burhinus bistriatus
CACTGGGAGCACTGGGGGCACTGTGGGCACTGGAGCCACTGGGGTGCCTTGGGAGCACCGGAGGCATTGGGAGTAGTGGGGGCACTGGGAGCACTGGAAGCGCTGGGTGGTACTGGGGGCACTGGGAGCACTGGGGGCACTGGGAGGGCACTGTCAGCACTAGAGGCTTTGGAGGCACTGGGAGCACTGGGGGGTACTAGGGGCACTGGGAGCACTGGGTCCTGCAGCCAAATTTTCCCATGTTTTCTTGCAGAAGACGCAAGGATGGATTTTTCCAGATCAAGCCAGCCACGGTTTGGGTTATTCTGATTTTCCATCCCCTTCCCTGATAAAAAAAATGCCGTTAAAACCAGGTTTGGTAAGAAATGCTGAATTTCTGCCCGTTTCCTAAGGGATACTGGATGGAAAGGGGAATCACTTGAAATAGCCCTGGAATTCTTTCAGCATCTCATCTTGAAAACCAGAGAGGAAAAGAGGGCAGGCACACGCGGGGCGCTTTTTAAGCCTGTCATTGCGAAAAGTGTCGGAATATTCAATAGTTCAGGGTTCTCCTGATGCAGGGCTGGTTCTTCTGGCACCAGCAGCAGCGAGCATCCCATGTTTGCTCCTCGAGCATCCCAACTTCATTCCTTGAGCATCCCATCTTCACTCCTCCAGCATCTCGTGTTCATTCCTCGAGCATCCCATGTTCGCTCCTCGAGCATCTCATTCCTCTTCCCCCATTTCTGCTGCTGATCCCCAGAGCGATTCCTCCCCCGGTTTCAGACTTTTGCACCCATCCTCCAGGAAAAGTAACCAGACCTGGATTTTTCCCCTCGAAAACGCAAAAGCCACTTCTTCCCCGGAGTGTTTTTTCCCAAGGTTCATTATCATGCCTGGCTAAAAAAATGGCACCTGTTGAATTGGCTTCGCTTCGACATCTAGCCATGGGGTCTTGCTGTATTTTTTCGGCAGTAAATTAAAAATCTCCTGCACTCAACCTTGGGGGTTTTTCCCCCAGAAAAACATCTTTCTGCTCTACCAGGTCACCCCTGGATGCTGGTTTTTTGGTCAGATCTTGTCTTGCCAGCCCTGAACCCCTCAGATCTGCCTGGTGGCACCAGGGATGCTCGGCAGCATTCCTCCTGGGACGCAGAGCCTGGCGCTCACAGGGGCTTTGGTGGGTACTGACCCCCTTGTCCACACCCTGGACCACCCTCCGGTGACTGGGATGCAGGTGGTACCCAGCCAGAAGACATGTTCAAACCCCCAAAACCAACAAAACCCTCGATCAAACACATTATTCCACATCCCCATCCCAAGCTGGGGCACGGACCACTGGAAAACCTCCCTGAAATTAAACCCCTTCATGCAGGGGTCCCCCAAAATTTGGGGATTGTGCCGTTTACCTGCCCCAAAGCTGGGGCACGGGCATCTCGGAGGGATGGGTTTTGTGCACTTGAAGTCAGTGTTGTAAATATGTAATTACTGCAAACTAATCAGAGCTTATTCAAGAGCACATGGACGGTTCCTTCTCAAAAGTGATGAGCACTCAGAGCGAGTTTGCTGAAATATTAAACATTTGGCAAGAGTGGTGACATATATAACTGGCAATATTTACATTTTTACATAACTGGCTTCAGGAGAAAACAAATTACACAAAATATAGTGGTTTAGTCTCCGTTGTTTGACTGCTCCTCCATAAATAATTCAATTCTCTTTCCAAGATTGCATTATTGCTCGTGTCGGATTTCTCTAAGAAAACTGTGACGGGATACTCTGAAAAATACATAAGAGCGAAGCTGACTAAATTATTAAATGATAGATGTTAAAAACACGACGGGGGTTTCGGATGCAGCCGCGGCTGGGGCTGGGCTCCTAAGGCTGAGCTTTGCAGCACTGCGATGGGTTGGAGGGGTAAGATAGAATCACAGAATCGTTTTGGTTGGAAAGGACCTTTAAGATCATCGAGTCCAACCATCAACCCAACACTGCCAAACCCACCACTAACCCATGTCCCTCAGCACCACGTCTGCCCGGCTTTTAAATACCTCCAGGGATGGCGACTCCACCACTTCCCGGGGCAGCCTGTTCCAGTGCTTGACAACCCTTTGGGTGAAGAAATGTTTCCTATTACCCAATCTAAACCTCCCCTGGCGCAACTTGAGGCCGTTTCCTCTTGTCCTATCACTTGTTACTTGGGAGAAGAGACCGACCCCCCCTCGCTACAACCTCCTTTCAGGGAGTTATAGGGAGCGAGAAGGTCTCCCCTCAGCCTCCTCTTCTCCAGGCTGAACAACCCCAGGTCCCTCAGCTGCTCCTCACAAGACTTGTGCTCCAGACCCCNACTCGATCCCCTTGTCCAGGTCGCTGATAAAAACATGAAAGAGAACCAGCCCCAGCACTGAGCCCTGGGGAACACCACTTGTGACTGGCCACCAACTGGAGTTAACTCCATTCACCACCACTCTTTGGGCCCACCATCCAGCCAGTTTTTCACCCAGCGAAGTGTACGCCCATCCAAGCCGTGAGCAGCCAGTTTCTGCAGGAGAATGCCGTGGGAACTGGCGCTGAAGTCTTTACTGAAGTCCAGGTAAACAACATCCACAGCCTTTCCCTCATCCACCAAGCAGCTCACTTTGTCATAGAAGGAGATCAGGTTAGTCCAGCAGGGATATCCCCTCCAAATTGCAAGCTCGCTCCCTGGGAGGGTGTCCGACCCCCTTGGGAGTTAAAGGATGCTAAAAAGGGATCCCTAAGGAAAATTTAGGACTTGTTTCAGATCAGATGCTGCTCCAAACCGGTCCAGCTCTGACAGTGGTGGTACCCACCAGCCCTTCATCCCGCCAGCTCGGGCACCGCGCTGCAATCGGGAGGTGACGCTTAATCCAAATCGCCCGTTAAAATTCGTGTTGGATTTTTATAAAACATTAAGGACACAGATACTTTTCCCCACCTTTCAAACCCCTCTCCAGTTACGAGTTTCAAGAAGAGAGGAAAAAAAATCAGCATCATCCAACACAGCCTTAAAAGCAACATAATTAAGCCAGAACCAGACACATGGAGAGTTGTCTTTCTGACCCCAGTGATGCTTGCACTGAATCTGGGCTGAAGTTAAGGGATTCCCCAAATTTTAACTATTTAGCTCATGGAGGATTTCTGTTCAAGCTGATTTCCCTCTAGTTTGTGCTACTTCAGATACCCACAGGACAACTCCTCTCCTTAAATATGTTTATTTTTACCTCTGCACATGATTTTCCTGGGAATAATAAGAGAGTGAACCCAAAAAGATTTACGGCACTGAGGCAACAGCATTATTTTTTAAGCCACCGTGCATTTTAAATAGTCTCAGACGCACAAATAAGAGCGAGTAATGCTACACAGATTTGACAACTATTAATAGATAAACACATGGGATCGATAATCCATAGGCACAGGGATGTATTAAGAATAAGTGATCGATGCTAGGATGGCTCGATATTCCCAGAGGTTTCCCCATGCAAGATTAAATAATATTAAAGCTTATTTCTTGTGTGGGATTGATGGATTGATAATAAAGGAAGCTAAAGCCAAAAGAAAGGATTTTTCCCTGTCATTGCCTCCACGGAACAGCCTGGATCAAGTGGGAAAATACTTGAAAAAATGCTATTTCTCCCCCTTCAACGCCAGCTGAGCAGGGGTTAATGGTGGCTCTTTAATGACGACACTTTGGTGTCCTTCTGGAGGAAAAGTGCTGGATAAGTGGCAGGTTATATATATTTTGATTATAAAATTCCCGTCGCCAACTTACTCCTTTTAAATGTTTAACTTCAAGGTGTAGTAAGTCTGCGGCTGGTTCTTGCTGCTCCTTCAGGCTCTCCCATGCAAAGTTACTGTAAGCATCCCACTGACTGATCCTTTCCCAAGCATTTCCAGGGATACAAAAAAAACCAAGGAGGATCTGGATGTTTAAAGGGACTTACCTCCAGCACTTGGGCAAGCTTCGGAGTCTGTTTTCCAGAGGCGATATTGGCTGGTGGAGATAGGGATGGGCTGGAGGTATATGCGCTCAGAGGGGATAAAAAAGCTAAATAATCGTAAAGCTACACCTTTTACAAACACTGTGAAAATAAAAACTGGGGTTGACTAATGGGATAAGCCGAGGTAAATCAATTAAAAAAACCCTACTCATTTTTTACTTGGGTATCTGCAGTAAGCGGGTACCACACAGCCGGCAAAAGCGATGTGGAGATGCTGAATCCTGCCCTTTTAAATATTGGCTCCACCTGAGATGTTTCTTCACCTTGGCTGAGCTTCAGCATCCCTTCCCCACCCTCGTTTTGCTTCTGTCTATGATGGGAGTTCAACCTTCAGCCGCAGCATCTCCTTACCAAGCGACGCAAGCGCAGCGCCAACCGCCGGCACCGGCCTGGCTTCAGGAGAGCCGGCAAAGGGAGAAGCGGAGAGATGGTCACAACTCTTTAAAGATGCAAATTGAGAAGCAGCCATCATAACCAGAGAGCTCTGTTAATTCTTTTACGAGTATGCAGATTTCGACGCCGACTTTTCCTAGGCTTATTTGTTTTATTTAGCAATAAATTTAATACCAGCTCCCTGAAGCAAAGAGACAGATGGACTATAAACTTTGAATTTTGAGTAGCTTTACTTCCTTAGGTTAGTGTCATCTTTGATCTCTCCTGAAATTACATCTAGGAAAGTTTGCAGGGATTGAATTCTGGTTTTTTACAGCCCTCAAAGCCATTTGATTAGCCGCCTTTTAATTTATTTTTTTTTTGCACAGGTTACCCTGCATCTTAAATAACACCTAAATGATTCATACCCTTGGCTGTTGGAGGTATATCAGCGACTTGCTGATGGACTTGAGAAAACCAAAGCACTACATAACATCTCCTCCACAGGCAAAAGAAAGCAAAATAAGTTTTACCCATCCTTTGGAATGCGAAGCTCCCCAGGTCTGAGACCAGAACCCCAGGGCTGAAATAAAATGGTACCCTTGGAGAACACGGGGCAACCAGTGCATGGTTTTGGAAGGACCACGAAACCACGATGCAGCAGAAAGGACTCATCTCCTTTTTTTTTTTTTTTTTTTTTGCCATCCACCAGCAATTAAAAAATTAGGTTGGAGGTGAGGAGAAGCGCCTGGCCAGGGAGGTCAGTGCAGCCCAGGGAAGTCCCCAAGAGGTGGGTGATCTCCATCCTTGGGTTGTCCACACATGGTAGGACGAAGCCAAGAGTTGACTGAGGGTTATGATGGCCAGATATGCAAGAACATTCTTTTTGCCAATGACCCTGAGGTCTGTCAAAATCCAACATTTAATTTTGGGATATAAAAGCCACATGCCACGTGCTCAGGACTCAGGGAGAGGACATCTTACGGGCAACACTGTGACTTTTGAAGGAAGATCCCAGGAGCCATGCAGTGCTTTGACCTTGCTGCTCCAGGCCCAGACAGTTCCCACCACGACTAATTTCCCCGCCACCACACACAAATAAAGAAAGAAATTAAATTTAAAAAAAACCCCAACAACAACAACAGCCGCATCGTTCCCAAGCTGCCGCCTTGGGAACAGAGGGGAAAAAATCAATATATGTCAAATGAAAAAGGGCAAGAGCAAAGGTGTTGCAAGGAGCCAAGGATAAAACTGTAATTAAAACTGCAAACAGGCTTAGCTGCCAAAAAAACCACCTGACTGAAAGGCTTGGGGACTGCAGTGACAGATTCAGACCATTTCAGCAGATGTTGGTTGCTCACATGGTGGGTCACCCAACATGCCACCATGGAGGGACGTTGCCATCGCCCAACCCTTTCTAATAAGGAGACATTACTGACTGCTCAATTGCAATTGAATGAATCGGATGAACATATTACGGGCACATTAAAGTCTAATGAGCGGCCGGTGATTAATGCCATTACAAGGAATACCAAAAGAACTAATGATGATGAGCCACTTAAAGTGAAGTGTCAAGGGTTTCGTTATCGATGACTCCTTGATTTCTCACCTGAAAACTCTTGGGTTGGAAGGAGGAAGAGGTTGACACGGGTAAAGGTGAGAGATTTCCAGAAGCAACAACACAAGGAGGTCCAATATTGATACTCTTTTAAGGATAAGATTGACGGGAAATAGCCTATCCTGGAGAAATGTATGATTTTCTTGGAAAAACATCTCAGCGTGGGCTTTAGCACCTTTGGGAATGCCACTATAAAAGCCAATTATAATTTTTAACATGTCCCCAGACACTATTCTTGCCTTCTTTTCTCCTCTCAACCTTCTTATATTCATTTTCCATCGGTTCTTTCACTCCTTCCGTTAGCTTTGCCTCTGCTCCATCACTTGCAGCACCCAAGGAGGGCTCTGTACAACGCAATTTAAGGCTTTTGGAAGGTTTCTCTCCTCCTTTCTTTACTCATATGTGTCCAGGTTGTCAATACGAGGGTCAGATTTTGCCATGATATCACCCAGGGGCTTTGATCCCACGGGGAAATGTCACCCCGTGTGGGCATGACAACATTTAAGCATCCCCAGAAGACAACTATAGGACCTTTTTTTGTAGGGTTTTTTAGGGAAATCACTCTGCGGTTGCTTTAACTTTGGAGAGCCTTATTTGTACTGATGTACAAATTTACCGGACCTAAATAAAATTGCTTTTAGTATAAAAAGTCACCAAAGCCAAAAAATTACCAACTTCCTGCCACTTGGGAGCATTTTGGACCATAATGGGTGATGACAGAGACATCCTGTCATCCTCCATCCACTTTCTTCAAGTGCTTCTCGGTTGGGATCGGACTCGTCCCAGCATGGGAAATGCTTTTGCTCCTTCACCTCCCACCAACTGGGGCCTTTTGGGGATTTTAGAGGTATCTCCTCTTGCTGGGATGGGATTATTTTTTATTTATTTTAAAAGTGACTTCATATCCCATTTTATTATTTTTTGAATGTTGCAGGATTTGTTCTGTTTGAAGTCTTACATCCTCATTTCCCATCAGGACGATTAAAATTGATTTCCGCCATCAGCAAGAGAAAGATAATCTGAAGTGGGTTCCTGCAAGAGAACGCTGTATCCCCCACTGGAGCCATTACAAACCCTCTCCTACTATTTTAACTTTCTTTTCTTAGGGATTTCTCTTCAGAAAAGGGGAACTTAGCACATTTTGGCCATACGCGTCCTCCAAGAAGTCAGGGAGAACTATTTAACCTCAGATATTTCTACCACAGAAAGTGGACCGGGGGATTTAAATAGCTCTCGTTTACCACCGTCACCCTCCTGGAGGTATTTTTAGAGGGGTAATCGGATCCCCTCGACACCTTCACTTTGCTTTCTCGGGCTCCACATCGTCCGACCCCATCCCTGCACCTGTCCCAGTTTGTATCCGGGCAAACCAAAACGGAATGGGTTTTTCCCATTGCATTAAGCTGGGCGGTTCCCGGTGCACCCGGAGGCTTTGCAGAAGGAGGACAGAGGGAGTCGGGCTGGAAAACTATCCCCAAGGCATAAAACCTCCAACCAACGAAGATGATGTGGAAATAACGGGCACGGAAGGTGAGTGGCACTCAGGGATCCAGCCGTGCCTGCCTTTACCCATCTCTTAAATCAATTAAACCCAGATTACCCTAAATAAAAAAATAATTAAAATAAATTAAGTACATTTTAAAAATAAATTGAAAAAATAAAAACAAAAAAATAATTAAATCAATTAAACCCTGAATACCCTAAATAAACTCCAAAATACACCAAAACCACCCCTAAAATACAAATAGCATCTTTCCAGACTGAAGGATCACAGGGCCCCACAACCATCCCACTCCTGCGCCAGTTTGAGGCAAACCTCCTAAGCAAATTTATGCAAATCAGGGGGTTTGGGAGTTCCTTTCACACCATGGCAGAGGGAAACGATGGGTGTGTACCGACACCGCAAGAGCTCAGCTTTGCCCAGCCACCATCCCTGGGCTCCCAACCCAATGAGGAGTGACCCGAAAAAGGGGGTCCCCAGCCAGGTCCCCACCACCTAATGGCAACCCCATCATAAGACTTAAATACTTTTACAAGAGAGTAATTTAACGCCATCCCCAGCTTAAGCTCCATATCTACTGGGCGTGAAATTAGTTCCAGCAAGCTGCAAATTTGCCGCTAATAAAAATATTTAGCAATTCGCTAGTCTTTAAATCAGGAGCAGAATATTTTCCTGCTTGCATCAACGCCTGTTTCTTTTTCATTCTAATATTTGAGTGTTGGGGAGCTCCAGCCATAAAACTGCAAGTTTTACGACTGCACGAAGAATTTTAAATCCATTTCCCCAGCGCTTCTGACTCCACCGCCAAGAGTTTGACCATTTAATATCATTTGATATTAGACCATGTTGGTCATTTTGGACAATGGGATGAGTTGGGCATGGTGGATTTGCAGTTTTTAACTCAAAAAAGAGCATCTCAACCCAAACCCACCCTGTTTCCGGGGACTGTTCCTCAGGTCGCGTCTTACAAAAGAGCTTTGATCCATGTGATCCTGCCTTGCAGCCCATGAAGGAAGGTGACCTCTCCGTCCTCCTGGGCCAAGTGTTTAATTAGCCTCGGCACTAATTGCGTCTCTCTGCCAAGCCCATTTCATCCAATTCCAACATCAGGATCTTTTTCATGCCTTTGCCAAGAAATGCTGCAACTGCCTGATCTTTTCCTTGGGAAAACCCACCCATGGTGATGAACCACCACAGAATCATAGAATCACAGAATGGTTTGGGTCGGAAGGGACCTTTAAAGGCCATCTAGTCCAAGCCCCTCCAATGAGCAGGGACATCTTCCACTAGATCAGGTTGCTCAGAGCCCCGTCCAACCTGACCTGGAATGTTTCCAGGGATGGGGCATCTACCACCTCTCTGGGCATCCTGGGCCAGTGTCTCAACACCCTCACAGTCAAGAATTTCTTCCTTCTACTTAGTCTGAATCTACCCTTTCTTGGCTTAAAGCCATTACCCTTGTCCTATACAACAGACCCTGCTAAAACGTTTGTCCCCTTCTTTCTTATAAGCCCCCTTTAAGTACTGGAAGGCTGCAATAATGTCTCCCTGGAGCCTTCTCTTCTCCAGGCTGAACACCCCCAACTCTCTCAGCCTGTCCTCACAGCAGAGGGGCTCCAGCCCTCCCATCATCTTGGTGGCCTCCTCTGGCCCCGCTCCAACAGGTCCGTGTCCTTCTGATGTTTGGGGTCCCAGAGCTGGAGGCAGCACTGCAGGGGGGTCTCACCCTCCCTGGCCCTGCTGGCCACGCTGCTGGGGATGCAGCCCAGGATACAGTTGGCCTTCAGGGCTGCAAGGGCACATGTCCAGCTTTTCAGCCACCAGCACCCCCAGGTCCTTATCCTCAGGGCTGCTCGCCATCACTTCATCCCCCAGCCGGTATGGATACTGGGGGTTGCCCTGACCCAGGTGCAGGACCTTGCACTTGGCCTCGTTGAACCTCATGAGGGTCACACGGGCCAACTTCTTGAGCTTGTCCAGGTCCCTCTGGATGTCATCCCATCCCTCCAGCTCGTCAGCTGCTCCACAGAGCTTGGTGTCGTTGGCAAACTTGCTGACGGTGCCCTTGATCCCACTGCCCATGTCATTGATGAAGATATTGAACAGTGCCGGTCCCAATACGGACCCCTGAGGGACACTGCTTGTCCCTGATCTCCACCTGGACATTGAGCAATTGACCACTGCCCTCTGGATATGACCATCCAACCAATTCCTCATCCACTGAACAGTCCAGCCATCCTTCAAATCATTCCTCTGCAGGATAGCATCTCACATCCATTGGAGACCACCTGAATTATTTGTGTCCAAATAAATCCTTTGCATTGGTTTTTGCTGGACCGTGAGCATCCAACAGCATCTCTATGACTCCGCTTCTCCTTATTTAAATGAGGGCCTTGCCCGTAAAGGCTCTATGGTACCTAGATTGTTGATATCAAATATGTTGGACCGGGAATTAATCATTACCACATCGTTTGTCATCGGTTTGATGCATCCTGTCCAGAGCAAGGGTTTGGATGCAAGTCAAAAGTCTCAGTGAAACTTGGATCTGCAGACATCCCCACATCAGCCGTTATCCTGGAAAAAAAACACCGCAAATACGAAGTTTCTCCCGGAGTCAAGCAATCACTGCAAACAACACAAAACTCCTCACTTTCTGCTGCTTTCCTACATTTTTTAATTCACATTTTATACGCAGTATTGCTTTTTCCCCCCTTTCTGGTTTGGGTTGTGTTTTTTTTTTTAAACAGGTACAAAGCAACTCTGACCCAAGCGGTAAATGATACCAAATCCTAGTGGGTAAAAGCTGGGAAAAAAGCTAGTTTTAGGACAGCAATAAATTACTCTCTGGCCATGAAATCTAATCTTTGCGTTCAACTGACCAGCTGCTGGAGCAGCCCCATAAGGCAAATCCCCACCCAGATATTTCTGATGCCAGGGGGAGGCTGAGATAAAGAAGAAGGTGCTGTGGATGATATGTTTTGTTGCAGACGGGTTGAAGAAATTTCTAAGGAATGTTGTGCTTGAATATATCCCACCGATGAGATTTGTTTTCCTGGGTACCTTCTCGCAATTCCTTAGCTGTGGGTTCACAGTTTGCCTCCATTGTGCTCAAAGAAACCTGTAGCCCTGCCACAACACCCTATGTGCCATATAAATAAGTATTATAGGGATATTTTGGAGTGCGTTGGGCTGCTGGCCATCATTTAATCTCCAAATCTTAGTGCTTGAGTTACCACCAACCCAACTATGCTGGATATGATAGATGGGACTAAAACCAACAAGCAACATGGATGAAACCTGGCCGCTGGATGTGGCTGCTCAGGCATACGTCAGATTTATTCTTTGACCACTGGCCAAATATCTGGGACAGGGTATGGTCCAGCAGTGGGTTCCATAGCTGGATGATTCAAGCTCTCTGCTGCAACCTCTTGAACTTGCTTAATGTCATCATTGCTGGCATCAAGAAACTACCAAGCAGCGCCAAGAGGAGATGAAGGAGATAATAAATAGTGAAAAAGACCCAGTCAATATGGGAATGGGTTAAAGATGCCATGGTAAAAGCTGCAGAAAGGGAAAATTCAGTAAAGGAAAAGCCTCGTTGTCTGGTGGACAAAAATTATCACTTTTAGGTGGAAAGCTAAAGGACGGAAGAGGAATGGCAGAAAGTGTGTCTACGAAAACAGGGCTATGAAGAAGAAATTTGGGGTTTTACAACCAACCAGGGTCCAAAAATGCAAAGAAATGGGGAGACAGAGAAAAGCAAAGGGAGATTCTCAAAGAACAGGAGCAAATTTGTCATTTCTGATTGCCAAGAGGAGCAGGAACCCTGAGGAATAACAGAAGAGAAGGGCTGGGAAAACGCTGGCGAAGACAGACATCGCTAAGGGGGGTTTGCAGAGAAAAAAAACCAAAAAAACCTCTCTGGTGGGATTAACAGCATGAGATGGTGCAGGAAGGAGTTTGCTATCAAACATACGCTTTTAATATGTTGGCAGGCAGTTCCTGCTTGGTGCCAAGCAGAGGCAGGTGTTGGAGACAGTTTGCGCTCCGCTTGCCGAACGGGTTGATGTCACGCTGGCGACTTTGATTCCATCGCAGGAAAAGGCAGGTCGGTGCCGCACAGCATAATTAATCACCGGTTTATTCCTCCCATTGAAAGGAATGACAGAAAGAAAACAGCAGTTACGTGACATTTTATGCGGTCGAAGTATCATCAGACTTCAAGCAGTTGAGGGGAAAAACTAAATCTATGAATGTATTTACTTTTTTTCAGGTTAACTGGTAGATGAGCTGTAAGCACCGGTATAAAGCTGCCTGTCAAACCCCAGTGGCCGGAGTCTGATGGGCAAGATGCGATGGGGAAGAAACGGGATTTAAAAACAGGCAGAAAAAACGGGTTTCAAACTGAAATAACTCTTGCCTTGGTGCATTGACAAACCTCCCTGGCTCTGCTCGGACGCCCTGGACCCCCAGTGTGGCTGTGAAACCCTGCCGTATCCAACTGTATTAACCAAACGCGCCTGATTTTTGGCCCTGATTATTTTAGGGACGTGGGCAGCTAAATTTTTGGGATTTGGGGG
>VYXH01005235.1:34909-47907 GCA_013397275.1 Burhinus bistriatus
ATGTTAAAAAAAAAAAAAAAAAAGAGCCTGGGTAGAAGCCAGGGGAAGAAAGCATAATCGAACGAGACATTTCGGATGTTACTCCATTTGGGGGGGCCAAATCTTTAAATCAAGAAGGAAAGTGCTGAAGCCAAACTTCTCTAGTCAAGTTATAAACTTCAAAATGTTTTTTAAATGAAGTGGTAATAGAGCCTTAACTACCCCCACCATAAATCTTCTGCTATAGAAACTAAGGCCGCAGCCAACTTAAGGCTTTACACTAAGTAATTACAAAACCAGCCCTTTGCCGCATAAGCTCTGAGCAACTTGCAGCTCCAGCAGCACCCCTGCAACTGGGGAAAAAAAAAAATAATAAAAAGATAGCACACTAACTAGCAAGTCCCTTGTGTCTCGCCAGCACTTGCAGGGCAGGAAAAGGTCTCTGAAGCTCCCAAGTGCCAATTTAACTGTTGGGAATGTGGCTGGAGGAGTGCTTCTTTAAACTGGGCAAGAAAAGACCATGAAAATCCTGCCCTCAGGTGCCCGTCCTGCTCCCACAAAGCCTTCCCACTGCAGAGCCAGCGTTAGAGACCAAGATGGTCAGAGCTACGTCGTTTTATTTTAGAGCAAGGCAGAGAAAAAAAAAATGAAAAATGTCTAGAGTCTCTTTCCTATTTTGGTGGGAATTTGCAGAGCTCCTCCTCAACAAACCCCTTAAAGGGAGCAGATGACTAAGCCACCAAAACAAGTACTGATACTTTTACACAGATACTGAGTTTTCAACTCTGGAACAAATGCTAGGAAATCTTTTTATTACATTTATATAATGTTTATAGCTGTGAAGGTGAAGGGTCTGATGGTAAAACCCACAGAGATAAGATCAGTTTAACAATGATGATGCGACCTCACCCCAGAGTTTCTAAACATGGATTGTAGCACAGGGTCTTGGGATCAGTTCCCAAGAGTCACAGTTTGGTAAGCTGCAACTCTCCCAGCCTGATTTTTCGGTTCCCAACTCCTGTCCAAGCTGCACGGGGACCCCAAAAGTAGATAGAGGAGTGCTGAGCACCTCTGAAGGACTCAACGTGGCCTAAGGGTCTCTCTTGGGGGGTTGGTCGAATGAATCCCACCCCTGGGTTAACAGATTGGGTGCTAAAATAAACCCAGGAGGTAAGTCAGGCTTTACAACTAGCATTCACATCACGGTGCTTCTTTCAAATTACTCCCTGCTTTTCAAAAAGTTGATGAAATGGCTTTTTTAATCCATCAGGGTCAGCTTGCAACCACAGAGGCAGAATGGTACCCATCAGGTGTGTTGTTTTCATATTAAGCTGGACAGACTTCTCAAAGCCTCTGCGTTTGGGCTGCAGAAATGCTTTCCAAAACACCGTTGCCTGGTTCACACCAGACAAGCTCACAAGACCTTTCCAGCCTTAAGAAGGGCCCTGCCTGTGACAAAGGAGGCGACACCGAGAGGCTGGCTCTCATCCACACGTACTCACTTGGCAATTCTCTTCTGCCTCTCTCTCCGCCTTTGCTGTTCCTTCACTTGCTCTCGCTCAATATTCATGAAGAGGTGCCTGTATCTCAGGTACTCGTTCTGACGCTGTGGGAAAGAAGAAGCACCTTTGAGAAGGACATCTGGGATCGATATTGGGCGATATCGGCGCTCAGCTCGATTTCTGGAGTGCACGTCTATCAGGATAGACACCTTGCTCCTTCCCCAAGAGATCCTCAAACGTCTCCTGGTGCATGTGCCCCAGGACTGAGAAGCTGGAGAGACAGCGGTTAGCTAGGGGAGGAGGCCCAAGACATCTCGTAGTATCAGAGAGCTTTGTACCAGCACCCCTCGCTGAACCTTCCTACAGATGGAAGCTCTATCAGCTGAAAAATTCCTAAACTCTCGCTTTCCTGGCAGTAAAAGAGCTGGTTGCCACTTCAACCCACTACAACAGAGCGCTACAAGTCCAAGAATTTCGATCCACCTGGGGACTCTAGGGTTCACTGGAAGCCCGTATCTCCAAAAAAAGTAATGAATGTACACCACCGAGCTGGACTCACTACATACAGAACCACAGAGGTGGCAAACTCATTGCCAACACAAATCCGCAAGCCTTGCAGTGAACATCTCCCATACAGGTACCGAGCACACAAAGAGGTTTCATATCTGGGCTTCAGCTTAACCCCACAGATGCAGCAAGGGTAGGGAAACCTCCTGGCTAAAATTCACACCAAAAGTCCTCCCACCCGCATGGGAATCAGTCAGTACACAGCTAGTTTGAGCTCCACGATGCCAGAAAGTTTAAGGCATGGATTTTTCCTCATCAATGCTAAGAGTTTTGGGCTGAGTTTGTCCATCTCGCGCAGCGGAGAGCCACCCATACAGCTGGAGATAAAGGATCAGGAGATCGCCAGGCCTGAAAGTAGAGAAAGCTGGATGGAAAAAAACCATGCGGAAGAGAGTGCTGCAAAACCTGTTATCTCAGGGTGGATCAGAGCCAAGGAGATAAAAAGCACGGGGCAGAGGGAACTGCTGGGGGAAGGAGCAGCCTGAGGAGCCTCAGCTGCTATCACACCATCTAGAAACCACAACTGGATTTTGGATCAGCTTGTTGGAAAATGCACATAAGGAACACAAAAAATGCAATTCTTTCAAAGCCCCTTCCAGTTTTACACTGTAAGCAAGCCAACAAAAGAAGAAGGAAGTGTTCCTTTTCACATCAGAAAGAAGCAGGAAAATAAAAGTCACTTCCTTTAGGCATCCAAGAGAAACATCATCTCTTTGCATCGCCTAGATTAGCATGAGCCAAACGGTCCTGGACGCAGGCTGGTAAGCCCTCGTCATTAAGTCAGACACTCAGCATCAGGCCTGCAGTCTGTGCTTGAAAGCCGCCATCCTAAAGGCTGGTAGGTGCTGATACTGTAGAAACCTTTATATTGCCAGCCTTACACCCAAAGAAGATAAAGTGGTTTTTGGTTTTGTTTGTTTGGTTGGTTTTGTTTTTTAAAGCATTTTTGGCAGCTTCTCTCTCTCCATGCCACTACAGAAAGTGACACCTTTGTTTTGCCCAGCAAAATGAAGAAAGCCCATTTCTCCTCTGAGATTTTGCGGGAGGAGCACATATCAGTTGCACTTACAGTCACCATAGACCTTAAAAAAAGAACCCGGTAGCTTTGTCCAAGGCCTGAGACACCATCAATACTTACAAACCTAGCTGATGCGTCACACATTAAGGCTGCTCTGGAGGCTCCTTATCTGATGTAGCAGCATCCCCCACACTAACACCTTTCAGTGCTGAAAGGGGATGAAACAAAGAGGACTCGGCTCCAGCGGACCAACCTGCTTCTTCGTTTCCTCTTGGTCTACACCAGCCCAGAGTAGGTGGGGAGCTTGGTAATAGGTGTGCAGCCTCTGGGGAGACTCGGGCAAGCTCGAGTCCTTCACTGATCCATCACAGAACTGGAAGATAATGTAAGAGAGCAGCATCAGCATCTTCAAGGTCAAGTTTTTCACCTTCCCTCAGCAAAATAACTCCTTGCTGGAGCACGCATGATCCCTACAGTCCTCAACGGGGCAACCCGCCTATGAGCTGCGCTTTTTTTGGGCTATAGGTTGGCTTCTCCTTCCTATCACCAGACAGGAGAGGCACACACGACATCTCCATATAGGAGTCTGAGCACCAAGGCTTTGTCAAAAGCTATTCTTGGAGAAGGTTTCTGCTTTAGTTTAAATATGGATTCACACCTCCCCAAACTTCCCTTATGAACTTTGTGAAGTGCAAGAAAAATAACAATAATACTAATAACAAAAGTGTCAGCAGCATCAAAAATTCAAGCGTCAAAGTGTCAGTGTCAAAAATTCAACAGCCAAAACCCAATTCAGTCTCCCAAAACCTCAGCATAAACCTCCACCTTCTTCCCTCCGCTCAGCATTTGTCAAGCCAGTATTTCTGCTCCTAGCTGGACTAATCACCAGGTAAGGTCGGGCACCCGCTGCTACAGCCACAAAGTATTTGCTAACTACTCCATGTAATCAGGGCAAAACATTTCCATGCCTCAGATGCTTAATGAAAGTCTGCCTGAAAACAAAAGAGGAATTGATAAATACATTAGCTCAGTCCTCACAAGCGGACACATTCACGATGCCTCTAAGGGAGGTGTTTTGCCAGCCTGGAGGCACAGGCATTGTGAAGCCAGCTCGTTCCTCTGACGCAAAGCTTTCTTTTTTTAACTTTTCTAGGAGGTTTCTGGCTGATTTGATGCACCACTCGCAGCTCTTCCACCCTGCTTCCTGCCTCCAAGCAGGGCAGCCAGACCAGAGGCAGCTGCAGGTCCTGCTGGCCATAGTTTGGAGTTCAGTTAAGTGTATGATGCAATTGCACACTCAGTTTCAGATTTCCGCTGAGCGCCAGCCAACTGGCATCACGAGGCAGGCACAAATAAAACCCCTTTTGAAGCCACAGCTGTAGGATGAAAGCGATGAAACAGAAGCAGCCAATCTCACTTAAGTTTAACGCTGCTCTCGGGCCTGTTTTGATGACAGTAGGTTTAAGAGTTAACCAGGTCTGAGCAACCGACCTACTACAACAGCAGCCTCAGTCTCTGCTGAAATAAACCCAAATCCCAACGATTCGAACCTCTTAGGACCAACTGGCCCAGCCCTGTACGAGTCTTACTTTTTCAAATTCGATTTTGATGTAGAAGTCATCTTGCGGGACCTGATGCAGTGCCATCCCCTGGTCTTGCAGTTCAGCTGGAAGATCATGATGTCCTGCTAGAAGCAGCTCCTCACCCTCGTCTTCCGCAGGCACTGTGGCGGTCTTGCAAGACTCTGGTTTCTGGAGGAGAAGGCAGGAGACAGGTGTAAATACAGAATTCAAACGCGGCTGCTTTGGTGCCAAGGGCAAATTCAACATCCTCGTGCACACGTAAGAAGTAGTTTTAAGCCAAGGGCACTTGTTCTGTAGAGTCAGTTGAGATCTGGCAAGCAGCAATGCAATGTGTGCAAGCGTCACCGCAGGGCACGAAAGCCAGAAAATCTCAATTTAACAGGGTAACTCGTGACTACATTCTCACCAACTGCAGAAACAGAGGGACAGACGTGTGTGGGGTGAAGGAAAGACAAGGAAAGGACCTCTCCAGGCACTGTTTTGCAACTGCAAGGAGTTTGGGGGGTGGTGGGATCTCTGGAGTGACACTTGAGTACGTAGCATACTCCTTCAGATGGTAAGTGGGCAGGCTCCCCAGTGGCAATTAACAATATTTTGAGAGGCAGCAGATTGTTTCCTACAAACTAAAAAATCAAAATGCCAGAAGCAAGCTTGGAGCCAGGAATTTTTTTTTCCGCCCCCTGCCTTGCTGTCCCTTCAGCATACCAGGAAGGGAAGAGTAGGACTGCTGAGGGAGAGAGATCAACAGGAGGAAAGTGGGTCACGCCAGGGATGCCTTGAGATGGCTCCACTGCAATACAGGAAGGACAGAAGATAGCCCGGAGTGAGTCTGAACATGAAATTATTTGACAGGCATAGGAATTATTCTATCAACCCTGTTATGACAGAAGCATAACACAGAAGAGCTGCTTTGGTGAGGACAAGGGACGGTTATTGCTTTGTAAGGATGCTCGGAAGCCCTGAAGGTAGACAAAAATGAAACTGTGGGAAAAAAAAAAACCAAACCACACCCAACTTTGGGGAACAATCAGTTGGGGAAAAGAATTTGGGTGCTGTCATGCTGGGGACCTACAGCAGTCTACCAAACCCTAAAGGCAAAGCAGCTGAAGACTTGGTGAACAGGATCATCTGGAACACTGGACAGGTCATTTCCATGCGATTCCCATCTAGGTTTCTGCTTGGGAAAGGAGGGAAGAAACTCTGAATGTTTTTGACCTGAAAAGAAATCTCTGGGAGAGAGGAAGCGGAACTATTTTGGGAACATGGATGATTATTGATTGCAGAGCACGCAAGTCTTTAGAAGGAAGAATGAAAAAAAAAAAATAAATGCAGAAAACAGGACTGAAGGAGAAGCAACAGTTCCTTTAAACTAAGCAAATGTAAACTACCCGTCTAGAGTGGAAAGACAAGGAGTGCAGTGCAAGACAACCCTGGCTAAATCCCAAGCTCTTCTTGCACCCGCAAACCATGCGAGCACAGAGAAGTGGAGCATGGGTCAGATTACTGAAGGAATCACGCAGGAGACAACACAGGCACGTGGGGACAAGAACAAAACAAGTGCCAAAAAGGCCAAAGCTGTAAGGAACACAACAGAGATCAAGGTAACAAGTCAGGCTTTAGCAAGAGAGACTAAAGGACTCACTACTCAAGGAGGACAGCTATCAGAGGACACCAGCGTTCAGCCAAAGGCTTGCTCTGAGCTAATAGCAGGAGCCAGAAAATTCTTGGATTATTACTGGAAAAGAAAAATTCAGATTATTCCTAGAAGCTGATGCTTTTAAGCAGGCAGGACCTGCTCTGGGTTACTGCCAGGAGTGGCAGACAAGCTGCTAACAGCACCACCACCCCCCCCCCCCCAAATCCATGGAGGTCCAGATTATCAGAAAATGGCACAACGAGCATCTATCTTTAAATAAAGGAGGGGAAGAGGAAATTCTAAAGAGAAGATGTTAGCCTCAAGAGTTTAACTGCCTGACTTGGGGAAAAAAACAAGAGGAAATCACCTTGCAAACTGCCTGTAAGCTGCTAGAAAACAAGATAAGCAGCAAGCAGCATAAATTCATCAAGAGCAAGTCATGTCTAGCTGGTTTGAATTTCTCCTACAATAGAAAAGCCCTCAGGCAAAGCGCATCAGAAGATAGCTCGATTTTAGCTTAGCTTTTGACATGGCCTCATTCAAGACTTGTGTAAAGAAATATCTGTTAGATGAAACTATTACATGGGAGGTGCAATACTGATTAAAAACACTACCCAGACTCAGTCCCACGAGTTTACTGCACAAAAATAGAGTGAGAACTTGGTGGGCTCTGCTTGCTGATTTCATTATCAGCCTGGATGGATGATGGAAGAAAGAAGCATCTTGATTACTTTTGCCGACCCCAAGTTGCAAAAGTATTTGAGAACAGGCTAAAAATGCTCAGGTTCAAACCAAAGAAATCAGCTGGGACGGACAGCACAAGGAAGTTCAACAGGACAAACACAAAGGGCAAGGCAGTGCACTACGGCAGCAATTACCAAGGTGGTTAAATCCGCAGCAGCCTTTCGCACCTGAAGAGAAGGGAACAAGCTGCTGCCCTGCCTGGCTGTGAACATGGCAAACCTTGATACAGCGAGAACGGCTCAGATTAACATTAGAGCTTTTTTCCTCTACTATCTTGGAGTAATAAAACAAGAGTAATGCAATATATCAATGTATTCTTCCCAGAATAAATCGCCTAGGGAAGCTGTTAAATCCTCCTTGCCAGAGGTTTGAAGAGAGAGCATAGATTAAGGTGGGAGGACGGCTCCTGATCCCTCCCAGCCTTGTTTCTCACTGCTGTGGATGACTTGCCACGGGACTCCCACGCATCGGTTTGCTACCTTCTGCAACCCTCTGGCTTCCATGGGCAGCCACTGTATTATTCATGCGAGGCTTTAGTGCTGCTAATACCCAAGGAATGAATCACTGCATCTTGCTAAGCAGTCTGAATGCATTGAGGACTTATACAGAAGGCATGTTTAGTGTCCAAAATAGATAATGTTTGCAAAGCTGACTTCCTTGAACAGAAATCCAACAGTACACAGAGAGCCGGACCAGCCCTTATATAAAAGGTATTTTCTAGGTAACAGCCAGCCAAGATCTACTTCACCTTTGCTGAACTCAAAAAAGAGATGGGAATGAAGAATTGCAAGACAGGTATGAAACTGGCTCCAGAGGAGGCAGTAAAACAAAATACCAGGTTGGGTTGCTGCTGGCGTTCTCCAGGACGGACAGGTAAAGTACGTCAGTTCTTGGCATAGAAAGCAGGGTAATAGCTGCAACACAAAGCTGCTCGTCAGAACTGAAGGGACAAAAGCAGGATGAAATTCAACGGAACAAAAAGTGAGGCGCTTGGGACTGACCTCCTTATGTAGCTCCTATGCACTGCTTCGAGGAAAGCAGATGCATGCCATCGATTCTCTACCAGAAGTCAGCCCTGGGTGATGGAAACCCTCCAGATCTTTGCCACCCACATAAAACACGGGACTGATGCAAGGGAAAGAGTTGTTGAGGTTTCTTGAAGAAAGGCAGGCACCTAAGGGGAGGGCTGATCACCACATTCCTCCCAGACACTCAGATCACAATCTCAGCCTTTAAAAAAAAAATCCAAACCTTTTTTGAATTCCTGTTTCCTAGTTTATGTCTTGTTAGTCTCTGCAAACAGCGAGGTTTTCACCCACTTTATCCTCCTGCCTTTTCTCTGAAAGGCAGCAAGAACAGAGGGGCAGAGCCCTCGGGCCACCCAATTCCAGGGGCTAATCATCAGGTGGGTCACCAAAGCCCAGTTTGTTTCACTTCTGCTGGAGAAACTCACTGAACTACGCTTCGGATTTGCTAATCAGAGCCAGACCTTCAACAGTTTGCCTGGTAAGTCTCCAGGCAGCCTTTGCTCACCTCTCGCCGCCAGACGCCGCCGGGGAGTTCAGGGGGACCTGCTCCTTGGGGCACGGTTTTGCAGGACGCCAGCCTGCGGCGAACTTGCTTCATGGTTTTGCTAAGCTGCCGTTAAGTGGGAAGGTAAAGACAAGACAAACCAAGCGGTCACTAGCTGCTTTCTGCGAGGGCTATGCCAAGTTTAGCTGCACAGAAGAGATCTTCTAGTGTGCCCTGCTCCAACCAAGGTGCTTTAATCAAGGGAGCACAACTCAACACACAAGTGGCTTTACAAATAGGTATAAGGTAACCTGCAACCCAAGGTGTCTTTCCGAGTTGCCTCGATGCACTGGAGTCCTGATCCAGGCACGGTAAAGGGCTTGGTTACAGCTCATCAGCTCCCAAATCACTTTGCTGAGATGCCAGAAGTCCCAGATCCCCGACTGTCCTGCCCAGTGTCCAGCCAGAAACGATTCTCTGCCCCAAGGAAAGCGGTGTTTCAACTGGAATAACTCCAGCTTCTAGGCGAACACACGTGCTTTCTAAAATGCCAAATGTAGCATAAGCCTCACGATTAAAAAAAGCTTAAAACAGTCCCTAAGGCAGGTTTTCCAAGATTTCGCGATCCCATACTCCCGGTCTGCAGGAGACAAGCTGCAATGAGGTGGCACCACCTAGTGCCGTCTCTCCAACACAACAGGCCTGCCCAGCAACAAGTGCCCGCGTGCGCAGGGAAAATTCACTGGATCTACAAGCAGCAGGGGCAAGTTCAACCACAGCATCCTCCAAGAGGACATTTCCTATCAGTTTTAAGGCTCTGATAAGAGCTATGGAGGAGTACAACAATATGCAGTAAAACCAGAGTGAAAATGTAAGCCAGTGTTTCATTCGGTATAAAAAAATAAAATAAAACGAGGGATGTGTTGTAAGAGAGAGTAAAAAGATAAATATTGCCTGTCCTCCATTTCAAACCATGAGCAACCAGCATGACAAAGCAGGGGTGAAAAATGCAGGAGGGGAACTGCTCACCGTGGTGGCTTGCTGCTGGAATGGCTCGCTCTGCAACCCTTGCGGCTCTGCCGGGATGGCATGAGCACCAGGACTGCAGATGGCAGGCGTGGGGTGGCTGCGGAACAGGCATGTGTTAATCCTGGGGGTCAAGCGCAGCGTGGAGTCCGAGTACTGCATGGCGACGCAGCTCTCCCTCTCTGCCTGCTGGGACACAGACCCCAGAGTTGAAAAGCCACATGTAAAATCCCTAACCATCAGCCAGCAGGACATCACCCATGCTGCGCGGGAGTTGCTGGCTCAGTTTGGTGGCATTTCTTGGGACGGACATTTCTGCTCTCCATGCTGAGCGGAGCACAAAAGGCCATCAGGCTCTCAGGGGCTGAAGGCATTTGCGCGCTTTCAGTCTGGAGTGGTGCTACCAGAGTTACACGAGGACATCCGCACTCAACCACGCCTCTCGAGCCCTGGGAAGAGCCCAAACGCTCCAGGGGTGGCAAAAACCGTTGACATTTCAGTGCGCCCCCTTCTTGCTCCACAGTGAGTTTCTGGCAAGTCTCTCTGGCAGTTGTTTAAAAGCAGAAGGAAATAAATATATTCACGGGATAACCTAAAACAAGCCCACAGGGGAAATGGGAATGCGGAGACAGCGTGAAAGTTTTGCTTGCAAACTATTTGACTGCCCTGGAAAAGGGATTGCTGCTTTGTTTAAAACTCAACAAGGAGACATCCACATCATTCACAACTCTGGCCTGGCTATTTTTTAACTCCACGCAATTCTGCAAAGGGCACCGGGACTCTGTTCTTCCGCTACCCAAGAGAGCCAGCGACCTTTCCACGGGGAGGCAAAAGGCTTATAAAGCACCTACAGCGCCACAGCAAGCCAAGGTGTCAGACTGACCTCGCTTGAGGGGACGCCGTTTGCAGTCACGGGGTCTGCTGTGACCATGAGTTTCCTCATTTTTTCTTATTAATACCTCGACTTGAGGTCTAGTAGGGTTTTGTTTTTTTCCTGATTCACGCTGGTTTCAGAGGAGTTTCTCCTGCAAGACTCCTGGTGAGGCAGGGACAGAGATCTGCTTACCGCTTCGTAGGACTTCTGCAGCTGCTGCTTTCTTCGCATCCTGACCTGCTGTTTCACCCGCTGCTTCACCTCTCCCTGGAAGTGTCTCAGGCTGGCTGCCTTCTCCCGTTGTTGCTCCTTCAGTTCCTCCTCCACTTGAAACGCTGAAGCCTGCAAGAGGTGAAAGCAGACTTTACACTGAGTTTTGCTGCCTCGCAGCATTACAGCTGCTTGTGTTCCATCTTCCCTTCCCACACCTGCATCTACAAGCCAGGCAAGCAGCACCCAGAGCAAACTTCAAAGTTTTGTTTCGAAATCCGTGTAATAACAGCTTGGACAATGTCTATTGAATTATTATGAGGTTGGACTGAATCTAGCTAGCCAGATACAGAGCACGTCCACCTCCTTCTTTAACCCTCTGCAACGCACACAGAAAGAAGAAAGGCGGCAGCCTCACACAGCAACTCCCAGCTGTTGCTCCCACAAAAGGATGCTGAAATATTCAAAGCCCGGATCCGAAAGGAACAGGCCAGCCACTGATCCCATTAATGCTCTGCAAGAGCAAGGCTGGAATCGTCTCAGGGAAGCAGTTTGCAGTTTACCATCTGAAGTACAAGATTTAAGGCAATGCCCTAAAATAAATAAATAATTAATTCAGGGTTGGGGTTTTTTTGTTTTTAAGGTTCCCACTTGAAGTCATGCCAAACAATTCTGCTGACATTACCACGGTTTAAAGAAAACTGGTAACACTCTCCTGGCTGTCACCACAGCATGGTCTAAAACGAGAAAAATCAAAGTCTGAAGGGATGGAGGAAAAGGGATAAGTCTGAAAATCAGCTTAATAAACGCCAGTCAGACGCTCCCTACATCCTGCTGCCTGCCAGGAATGTTACCAGCAGCAAAGCAAGGTCAGCACAACCAACCAAAGCATGAAGATGGGGAGAAATCCGCACTGTTAACAATGAAACCAAGCCAGAGCTACATAAAACGCTGCCATCGACAGCTTGTTCCACTCCCCGGTAGCAACCTCATTAGCAATTCTGATGCAGGAGGCATTAATATGTATTTTTTAATATGATCTGCTGGCATACAGCAGTATATTAAATCAGCTCCGATAACCCTGTGCACCTTCATCCACACCCGAAAGCTCCTGTGCTGGGGGGAGGACCAGGAGCACCCAGGCCCTCTGAAGCAGTCGGGAAGAGTTCGGCTCCCCCAGAAGTTTCATGGTGCCGAGATGGAAGTTATGTGGAATATGGAGATGATTCATTTCCATATATTATCTCAACCTTTCAGGATTTAAATTACAATATGGAAATAAATCATCGCAGAAGGGCAGGAGCTTCTGTAACGTTTAGACATTAATTACAGGGGACTGAACTCATCATCCTATATTTAATGCACTTTTAGTCCTCTTATAATAACCCTCAAAGCAGAAATCCCCGAGATAAGCATCCATAAAGATTTTCTTAAATGTTTCTAATGGCATACAGTGGAGATTGGCTCCAGACCCTGAAACATTCAACTTACTTAATTTTTTTTTTTTTTTTAAATAAGCAGCGTGGAATAAAAATCTCGGCTCACTGACATCCTTTACGGATGAATGGGAAGGTGAAGAGCAGCAGCGATAAGGGGGGGACCGGTCAGCCATCTATGGCATGGGTGCCTCAAATGGAAATCTATGGCATGGAATTCCAAACCTGGCACTGATAAACCAAGGAGCAGCCAGGAACAGCAAAAACCCCACCTTGCGTCTTAGCACAAACCTGCTAAGTTTTAGCTGTGCTACCAACGCTGGAAGGCAGCTTCCAGTAAAAAGTTGAAAAACTATAGGTCCAGCTAAAATTAAAAGTAGAGAACGCGCAGTGCAAATAATTAAGCCATGAACAGCAGCTGATTAGAGCATTGGCTTGATTCCCCACCTGACTGATGCTTAAAACTGACGCGTTTCTCCTAAAAAAATGCAGCTTATTTGAGGGGAATCAACTCAGGGCTTGTGTAAACGGGACACCAGGCTACATGGACACCACGGTGGCTTTCAACCCTACCAAAAAATCACTAAAATAAATTATTCTTTATAGGACCAGTGCTACCTTCAAACCGAGAAAAAAAGCTTGTTTTCGGCTCTGAAAGGCCGTAGGGTGCCCAGACCCCCACGGCAGCACTCACGAAGGCCAGGCTCTCCTGGGGCTCCCCCGGGCCGCTCTCCACCCAGACGCCCACAGGGGCCACGCTCAGGTTCCTCTTGGCCAGCACCCGCCAGCTCTGCCGCAGGGGTCTTCCCTGACACTCCCCGGGTGGCTCCCCGGCCCCCCGGGGCAACTCCTTCGAGGGTGGCAGCATCCCGGCTCCGCAGCACGTTCGTCCCTGGGGAAGAGGCAGAGGA
>VYXH01005256.1:1001-17757 GCA_013397275.1 Burhinus bistriatus
TCTCAAATATGATGGATAGTGGCTTGGCAACTACATCCGCCAGTTCTCTCAGGACCCACGGATTAATCTCTCCCAATCTCATGGACTTGTTCCTTAGCTGGTCTCAGACCTGGTCTCCTACGGTGGGTGGTACCTCATTCTTCCAGTCCCTGCCTTTACCTTCTGCAACTTGGGTGGTGTGGTTAGAGCCTTTACCAGTGAAGACTGAGGCAAAAAAGTCATTGAGTACCTCAGCTGTCTCCATGTCCTGGATGACCAGGAATTCTGTTCATCTAAGTGGTTCCTAGAGAAACTTTTCTTCAAAGATTTGGGAGGGTAGAACTAGAATAGTGAAGATGTCTGCTGCTTGGGCAGGTGTTCTTCTGTATGTGCCTTTCTTAGAGTCTGCTGTTAGATGCTTAGTGGAGCCCGAGATGAGTAGGTCATCACATGCTGTACGTTATTCTATTGCTAATACCAACTTTAATTTCAAGTACTCCACACTAATCTCTTCCCCTCATGTATTATTTCCTTGTGCAGCATTAGCAAACTACATGCTGATCCGCTGTTGCTTTATGGATTTAGAAAATCATCTACAGGCCTACAATAATGTAAAACATTAAATATCGTTTTAAGTATTGGAGGCGCCATCCTGCCTACATGGTATTTAGGGTGGGCAGCATGCCAGCATGTTTGCTGGCATGTGGCTGAGAAATGGAGCGTGCCCGCTCACAGCGAACAAATCAAAGCCCAGGACAATAAGGCAAGAATGATGACAGACAGAAATGGGCTGGTTTATGGGTTATGCTGTTTGACCATAATATCAGCTTTGGAGACTATACTGTCTGGAGGGCTAAGAGTGTCTTTCTACACTCCTGCCTTACTGCCTGCACCTGCCCATCTGAGGGCAGGCAAAAATGAAAGGGCACTTTATAGGTCTTCCAGGAGCTTCTTAGTTATTGATTGCATAGTGGGTTTGCACTAGCTGCTTCATAGTTCTTCTGTCACTCTCTGCATTGCCAAATAACATGAGGCTGAATGGATTTTGCCTTGATTTGCATCCCTCTTTCTCTTTGCAACAGCAAAAAGCCTGTGTATACATGCATGGGGAGAGCTGAGGAAACCTGTGTGCTGTGTGTGACTGACACAGTGGGAGTCACTGGCTGGCAGGAGTTGTGAGCCTAAGCATGGAAGCTGGGAATAACATTTTCACCCCCATCTTGGGGAACACCTCAAGGCTCATGTGTGTATGTGTGTGTGAAGCATAGATGGAGTACTGTCTACTGCACCATTTTGGGAACAGTCTGTGGAGAACCTGTATGCAGATGCCTCTGAGCTGTATCTTTTCTTTCTGCTCTGCTCTTTCTGCTTTTAATTGCCTCTACAGCCCTTCCTGTGGAGTGGCTTATTGTCGTGATTTGGGCCAGATTGGCCCAGTCAGGTGGAATGACAGATGCTCTCTCCTGCTCCGCTTCCAAAGGGAGGCAGGAGAGAGAGAGGAGAAAGAGAGACTTATGGGTTTAGAAGGAACTAAACTAATGAAATATTAATAATAAAAAGAAAATAATGAAATATATACAAAACCGTATCAAGCTCCCAGGATGACAGTCACGTCACCAGCAGGCACTGGGGAAGTCCCAGACTGGACTTGGTGATGGACAGGAACTGGATTCCAGATCTGGATTCAGGATTGGGATCAAAGGCAGATGCAGAGACCGAGTCCTCCTTGGACGCCAGCCATTGAAGAAAGGAGACTGACCCTTTGATCCCTCAGCTTTTATACTGAGCATGAGGCAGATGGGATGGAATACCCTGTTGGTCAGTTTTGGGTCACCTGTCCTGTCCGCTCCTCCACGCAGGTGTGACCCCTCTACACTTTCTGCTTCCGACCCTCCAACAGGGCAAGTAACAAAGTTGGCTGGCCTTGGTTGTTATAGCAATAAGTGTAAGAAAGAGCCTCTGTGCATCCCATTCCTTGGCATCAACTATAAACATGGGTCTTCTCACTCTGAGAGTGAACAGTTTTCTGCACAACATGCTGTGTCCACTGCCTAAGGATTGGTGACCTTGACCTTACCTAGCGTGTTTTGGATTTTGGGAAGCCGTCAGTGACCTTTAACTTTCTCATCACAATATCAGCTCCTATCTTTGCTCTCAAATTCCTTGGGAGGATGAGCACTCATCTTTTGCAAGGTGGTCCTGCACATCTGAACTCATGGCACAGTGGCTGAGGTTTTGGAAGGGAAAAGTTTCAACTATTATTGGAAGCATCTGCCCATGAATTACTTAATTTTGATACAGTTCACAATATTACAGTGTCAGTGCAGAGAGAAATGAGAAAAGGATTGTCCATGAATACTATTGGTACTAATAAGCATAGTATTAATGTAGCCAAAGGTATTTATATACCCACCCTTTAATGCATGTGAATGTACTAATTCTGTGAGAACTTGCAAAGCCACAAGCTATATGAACTGGGATGGCACACGCTTCTTAATGCATTATTTCTCGTTTTGTCTGTAGATCCTTCTAACACCAAACGGTGCAAGAGCTTCAAAGACATACCACAGCTTAAATCTGTCCTTCATGCTTTCACTTCCTTCATTTTGCTGTGGCCAAGCAAGCTTGTCACTGGCTCTAGATTCAGGCTTTTAAATATAAGCAAACTATAACAGTTGGTGTTACCTGGCCCAGCTGGGCTAGAAATAGGCACCTTGTCTCATTAGAAAAGCAGGCATCTCTCTTCCACTGGACTTAAACTCCTCATTGGCCTTGAAATATTTCTCACTGCTCCTACCCCTCAAATTACAGCTTATTTGTCCAAATCCATTAGTTCTTATTTCCAGAAACTGCTATATCTCAGAGGGCATCTGAACTGATTACAAGTGTGACTAATGTAGGTAAGGTACCTGACCTAGTTTTCATGTAATTGGCACAAATTACTTGCTGAAGTTGCTTTCTTTTTTAAGAGATGGTGTGCAGTCTTAGAGCTTTTATAGGACACAGACGAGACTCCTGAATTTTTTTCCTTAGATGCTTAAGTCTGTGTTTGCTTAGACTCTCTTGGAGAGTTGCTGTAACTAGTTAAGTTGGAAGACAAAACAAGTAAAAAACCAAAAACAAACAAACAAAAAAACCTAAAACCCAGAAATACAACTTAGCTACAAACCCCTAAATGTAGTACTGTAATTTTTTTAACCTAGCTGATTGGATAAGATAGCAGGTATGTAAGCAATACTCTCAGCTTCTGGACGTCCCAGTGTGCTGTTCCTTCCCTTGCTGGCCAGCAGCAGGCAATAGTCTCCTGTCATGTTCAGGTGCACAGTGGGTCTCTAACCTCAACTGCAGAGTTCAATGAGATTAGCTCTGAGTTTATGCAATAGGTTTGACAAAATGGAGAGCAAAAGGAAGATATTACCGTAAGGCTATATATATTGTCTGTAAATGCAGTCACTCACCTTCTTTTCTTTCACTGAGCTGTGAGTAATCAAAAGATCCATGGTAGGTTGTTTCTGAAGAAGAGACTCCCCCATGTAACTGCCCTGCATATGTTGTTTCAGCCTGAGCGTACGTACTTTGCTTCTGGTGTCTTGGAAAAATGTGATAATGTGTAAAACTGAAAATTATGTGGGAAAGACATGAAGATGCACAAAATGATGAAACCCCATGGGTAGAAGGATCTTGTTAAATGGACTTAAGAAGTTCTCATCAATATAATTTTAATGTTGTTTAGTTTGGGGATTTTTTCCCTCCTTTAATGTCTTATTCATATGATAATAAGATGTTTTGTTCCACCAACAAAATGGAGCATTAACTTAGATTACTGGATTACTCACAGCAGAAACATGGCTGCTATGTGCAAACTTCCTATGTTCTGCCAAGGTCAATTTGTGGGGGCTGAGATGAAACTGTTTCCTAAATTGTGAAAGTGATCCCGGGTACCCAGCCAGCTGGAATTACTGGAGGTTTTATGGATTCCTTCTCCTTTAAGCCTGCTAGCAGGCTTTCTTCCTGCCTGCATTGCTCTAATGACTCTCTGACTTTAAGAAAGGAAAGCACTACTTTCTTTTGACTCTTAACTTTGTTTTCTGACTGCTTGTTTGTCTCCAGAAGGAGCATTTACAGCAGCCTTTTCTGTAGATAGCTAAGGCAAAAGGGACTTCAGGTATTGGAAAAGATGAATGTAACAGACTCCTATTTGAATAGGATGGCAAACCCACAACAGGAATTGGAGCGTGTTGGGTTATACTCAAATCTACTTTATAACACCTGGGAAAGGTGTTATCTGTTGTCAGTAGTTCAGTGGCAATCCTGCTGCTGACCTGGGTGAGCACTGCATGTGCTCTTGGGCAGGTACAGTCCATGGTGTTTTGCAGCCCAAGGGGAGGTCTGGTGGCCAGGCATAGCATGGCCCAGGGACCCTGGCTGCCTGTGACCAGACTTTGGGGCTGACATGCTTGCATGCATAACTACCTGAAGCCAAGCCAAGAGGCAGAGTTAAACTTAGGTAGCTTTATGTGGCTCACTCCTTAGCTGAGAACCCTAATTTGGGAAGGGCTGGTGAAAGGTCTCATGTCAATACGGTGATGGAAACAAAAGGTAGCAAAATAGGTTTTGGCCTGGGGCTGAGGATCTGCAGTGGGCTTGCTCTTCTCACCAACTTAGAGGGAGAGTGCACTTGCTGGTCCTATGACCAGGCAGGTCTTAGTGGTGCCTGAAGGTTACTGGAAAGACCACTCCTGAGGTTGCCTTCCTGTGTCAGGCTGACTTTGCATTCTCCCTGTGCAGACCCTGCTGGTCTGGTTGTGCTTGCCCAGTGCTCCTGCAGGTGACCGCAGCCTCAGCCACAGCTTCCAATTTCTGATGGCTCGGAACAGAGCATGCTCTGAGAAAGCTTACTGTTAGACACATGCACCAAAGTGAAGGTGTCAGAGAGGCTTAACTGCTTGAAGTGATGCAGTTACAAACCATACCTGTTTATGAACATGCTTTATTGGAAGCGTGCGGAAGACTAATAGGATTAAGCTGATTAGCAGCTTTATCTTTGTAGGTGCTGCGTGTGTACTGTTTTTCTCTATGTAATGTAACCCCTAAGGTCATTTAATGCATCTCTTTGATGTTAGCTGGAACTAGCCTGACTTAAATTCAGGGCTCACACACAACTATGGGAAGTTTGATGCATGTTCTTGGGGTAACACAAAACCAGTCTTTGTCTCAGCAGAGAGCTGTGCAGAGTACACAGAGGTGGCCATGCTGGTGTGGCACAGGAGGTGACCAGAGTGAGCCTAGATGATGGAGGTACTGGTCCTTCAAGGGCAGGACTTGTCAGGCCTGTCTTAAATTAATGGTAGTCTTTAATTGACATGAACTTATTCTCTGCCTCTGAGGCAGATGAAGTTGGAAATATGTGCTCAGGGTGAAGTAGGGGAATCCCACTTGATGAGTCAGACCCAGATTATGTTCCGAAGTCTTCACTTATCTGCCTTCCGATTTTTGAAATTATTCACTCTTTGCCTTTGCTGTACAGGATACTCATTCAGGGCTTAAAATCTGAGGGAGACCTGACTCTGCTGGGATTTCCAGTCTTCCACAATGTAGCTGGCAGACTTGGATCCTGGGAAGCTCTGTCTTAGGGCTGGACCTGAAGATGAAGGTTCTGTGTAAGTACAGAAAATAGTACTGAGTTTCAATCAGACCTAGAAAGAAATAGCAGTGAGCAGACAGATGTCTTCCCTCAGTTGAAGCAGTTGCTTTTTTCAGGCCTGTAAAGAGGACCTTTCCTGAACTCCCTGAACTTGCTTTAAAGTACAGCCGAGATCTCGGGTAGATCTCTGCTCTAGTCTGTTTACTATCTGAAAAGAAACACAATGCACTACAGCCTCACCCTAATTTTATCTCAATCAGCTGCCACTACTGTGGAGCAGAAGCAAGAAAAAAAAATTAATATCTGAATAAACAGCCCATTAATTTGCTGACAACTGTTGTTCTCCATTTCGGGGTCCAGAAAACAGCCAGGTCAGTGAGCTAATGAGAACACCAGAGCTGTGCAGACTTGAGGGAGGTGGGGGGTAGAGAAGAAAACAGGACAAACACTTTTTCTGTAGCTTGGACCTAAAGGGATTCAGCCAAAGGTTAATTGCTTTCTACCCTGAAATGCTGTGAAGTGTTGCTGCGTGGTGTCATACAGCTGCTTTGTTCCAGCCTAGGGGTGTCTGTTTCAGTGGTGGGTGGCATGAGCCTATATCCTTTTCTTAACCACACGGGGGTGTTGTGAGGTCTCTTGAGTTAAAACTTCCAAAAATCTGGTAGAGCTTGGTTGATATTGTTTAGGATGTCACTGTACGATGCAAATTCATACTTTTCTCTGGCTCATCTTTAGACTATCGAGTAAAAGATGCTACAGGAATCAAAACATAAGTACAGAAAGGAACTCTGGCAGAGACTTCCAGAATTAGATGAATATCAAGTCATTCACAGAAGTCCTGGCCAGGTGGGGATGGTGAGACTAGGGGTTAGAATCAGGCACTGAACTGCAGGTCTCTGTAATGACAGCCTTTAGGGTCACGTCATGATCAGCTTGCTGTACAGCAACCTAGGAGTGTTCACTGTATTTATATATTCTCATCTTTACCAGAGCTCTGCTTCTGGTGCATATATTTGGAATAATAAATCCCACTAGTTTCCAAGTACTTTCAGTTTGAGACTCTTAAAACACTTGGGGTAGACCTCCAGTTGTGTGGAGAACACTGAACCTGTCATCTATTGTCGTTCCTCCTAGACCCTCATGGCTGCACTTGCTGGTTACCAAGTGTTGTCAAGAGACCCAGATCTAGGAGAATCTAATAGTAAACTTCATCTTAATGTCACCTTTGTCTCTTAGCCAGTTTCTTGTGTGAACTTTAATTTTAATGCTCAAATGTGTTATTCTTAAGACTCTTTTTTCCTACACACAGTTCTGTCATCCAGCTTTCACACTGGCAGGTCTTAATAAAATAGCTTTCTCCTAGATTGGGGCTGTTGTGACAACTTGGAAGTCTCCTGCTGGTTGGTGGGAAACCAAAATTCTCAAAAAAAACCCCAAAAAACAAAAACAAAGAAACCCAACCAAACAACAACAACAAAAAAACCCAACCAAAAAACCCCAGGAAGCTGGAAAGGGGAAAAATTGCCATGTAGTGTTGTGCAGTCCTGTGGCACTGACGAGGTTTCTTTGTCTGGTGATCGTAATGGTGGAAGAGAATTAGAATAGAATATTTCAGTTGGAAGGGGACCTACAGCAAACAGTCCAACTCTAATTGATACTTGTGTGATTAGATGGAAGTAAATGGAAATGCTTCTGGTTTTGACCTGTCTGTAGAGTTGGTAAACTTCTGACATTAGTGTTTGTAGGTGAAGTCCCAATATTGCAAATAATTCTGCTAATATCACTTCTGTGACCTGCTTGTCACTGTTTCTCCTGCCCCGTCATTCTGTCAATTTCCTTGTGAACATTGTTTCCTTTTCCTTGTGCTTTCAACACCTATTTTAGTTCACGATCCCAGATCTTAAGTTTATCATATATAGGGTTTAAATTCATTACCTGTTTTTCCTAGCTAGTTTTAAAACCTTCTCTAATTGGATTCTGATGATTAAGCAGTGGCTGGTCTGAACACAGGATGGGAAAAGCTTATAGGTTTGGTCCATACTGAAAGCTGCCTGTGGCTGAAGGTGAGTATCAGAGGAATAATGGCTTCATTGGTAAAATAGTTTTTTTATAGTTCGGAACTATATGCCTGAACTTCAGTTAAGCTACAAAGCTGCATGGGTGGAGAGGATGCATTGTAGCAGCCCTGTGGAAAAGGATTTTAACTTCCACTGCCCTTGCTAAGTAGGTGTGAGCACAGTCCTTTCCATCGTGCTGTTTGCTGTGGCAGTTGCAAAGAGTAGCAATAGAAATGCTCTTCCTTGGAATGGCTGGGACACCCTTGATCTGCTGCAGCCGTACCTGGTTCCTGGCACTGTGTGCAGTGGTGGCTTTTACTTGAAGTGTATTTGAAAAGTACTTTCTTTAAAAGTCTGAAATCTTAATGTTCTTTCCCGGCTCCTGTGTAGTCAGGATAGCATCACTGAAAACTGTTTTGCATGAAGTTCAAAGCAGGCATGCTGTTCACTCGTGTTTCTGATAATGTCATGGACTAACAATCTCATTTTCTAAATATTATAACCTTTAACTCTGTACTATGAGTGTGTTGTAATAAGGGCTCGGAGTATTCATGTAGCTATTGTAACTGGCAACAGATGTTGCTGAGAATAAGCTTTCTGCAGTGAAAAACCTGTCTTTGGTGCCTCTTGTTTGAAACTCTGCCTTGAACAAAGGAGTACCATAGTGGAATTCTTCTTAAAAATCTATCTTGGTCACTGTAAAACATGACTGTCTCTTTATCTTGCTAATGTTTTCTGGTTGAAACTGAGTGCTAATATAAAATCTACCTAGCCTATTTCTGTGCTACTAACTTGTGCTTGAGCAAGTGTCTGCTCGTTTAATGTTGGAGCTTGACTATTTTCAATGCTCAGCTCGAGTAAGGCAGAGTTGTTTCCTCTGAGTCTTACACTGAATGACAGAATGGTCTGAGAAAGCCCTGGAGGTTTTATTAGTGTCTCTTCCTATCTCTGTCATGTGTGCATGGCTCACCCTGCACTGCTGTGTGCCCAGTCTGGTTCTACCCAGCTGCAAAAAGGCAAAGCGTAGGATCACAGCACTGTTCCAGATAATCAAGCTTTCTCCAGGCTAAATCCCCCTCAGTAAGGAGAAGATGCAGGCAATAGGGGAACTAGGCATAGGTGTGCTTTGGACTCTCATTTGCTGTCCATGTAGATCCCTCCTGCCCTTTTTCTGATGTGGTAAAAATAGGCCCCAGTTGGTCTGCTTCTAGAGAGTAGTCTTCAGTTGCATGGTGCTCAGGCAGCTAATGATCAAATTTGGAGCACAAACAACCCTTAGTGTTTGGTAGGCTGGATAAACTGCCACTGAGAAACTTGCTGCTTACCTGACAGTAGTATGCCTTGAAAACAATGGTATGCCTGTCGTCTTATAATGCAGAGCTGCTGTTCTTACTATCTTGTGTATGTAATCCTGTTGAGCGCTCCTGAGACTTACCTTGGGGAGGGTTGGCCCTTTCTGGTTGATGAAGGGAAGGAAGGCTGGGGTAAACAGGCACTGTGTTCGAGTGGGAGTGCTCTTCAGCCTCAGGGTGCCTGTGGAGAAACTGTCCTAGGGTTACTGCAAGGGCCAGGCTCTTCCAAGCTTTCTGTCCTCAGGTTAGCACTTGCACTGCTCCCTACCTCTGTTTTGAAATAGAGATAAAGTGACTAGGCCTTTGTGGTTTTGCCATATATAAAGTTGTTAAAGCATCTTTTCAACAAGACTTTGATATGTGTTCTGCTTTTAAGTCTCCTGTTGCAAATAGGATGGTTGGAGCTGGGTATTGCAAACACAATAAGGCTCTTTCTGCATGACAGGGCAATAGAAGATCATAAGTTTTTCTAGAAGAAATTTGTCTGAGTCAGCAGGAGTATCTAAAGTTTTAGAGAAAGCTACAGCCCACGCTACCGATGGTAGAGTAGCATGGTATCGCTCCTGTTTTCTTTTCCCTACTTGCCTTCTGGCCTAACTTAAGGTGCTGAAGCTGTCTTGTTAGTTTACAACATGAATGGTCACTGAACCTGTAGTACGACTGAGCAAAGAGTAAGTTGGTAGAATAGTGTTGTTATGAGCTATCTGCCTGCATCTGCAGTTACTTAGCAGCCTGAAAGTGCACTTTGAAGTCAGCTCTACTAGAGCTGATCCTAGTAAATTCTTGGGTTTTTTTATTCCCAGAACTATTGCACAAACTTAACATCAAGTGCTGTCTTGGAGTCCTAAGTCTTGTCAATGAAGTACATGGGAAGCCTGAAAGATTTTGCAGGGTCTGAGAGGTGTCCAAAGTAGCTTTAGAATTTAGTGACTATTTCATGGGAAGCAAATCTCTCCTTGTTTTCTTTTTTACACTTGATAATAGTGTTAAACTCATTTTCTGCAAAACTGCTTTCAACTATCTGGCTAATTTATACTGGAAATAATTGGACACACCTAATGAAAAGCATAGTGGAATTTTGCTATGAACTGCAACGTTCTCTTCAAGTCACTGGTCTCTTCCATTTGATAACAACTATCACAACAGCAGCTGAGTAACCTAACTTTTCCCCTCCCCTGCCAGTGATGAAAGCTTAAAATGAGTTTTCAAAACTGTAACTCTTCTCTAAAGCTCCTTAACAAAATGGCATTTATTACTCTCTTAATATTAGGCTGCTGCTCAGCCTTCAGGGAGCTCTCACTGGAATAGGTAACCATGGCAAGGGCTTTAGGCACTTCAGGGCCACTACTTATCTTGAGGAGTCCAAGGGGATCATGGTGATCCTGTTTGTTTGACTTCTGTCTTCTTGTATAGAGACTGGGTTCATCTGCTCTCAAATCTGTAATATATTATGAGCTTATCTACTCATTCCATAATGGGGTCCTGGTCCATACCTAGAACTGTAGCATTTCTGGGCAATAGCAGTACCTATTCTGGTTGCAGCTCTTTCTAGCATGCCCCTGGCATGGCAGGTACCATGTGTACAGTGTGTTGAGGTTTTTTTTCCCCCCTTCTTCCATAGGGTTCACTGAGTACTGCATATCTCGTGCTTGTGAAGTGATCTTGATCTTTTAGGCTCCAGCCTTTTGCAAGGTTGTGATGATGTGTAAAAGCCCATGGGTGGCTTTTGAGCACAGAAGGCACAAGAGAGCTGTTGGCGAGTGTGTTGCTGCCATCTACCAGCTAGCATGGGGAGTTCCCACCCTGTGTGGTGGGTGCTGTGAGCTTTGCCCTAGCCCTGGGGGAACGCATCTCTGCCTGGGCCTGTTCTCTGCACTTGGGTCCTTCTTGTGATCTGCTGACAGAAGAAAGTGTGTGTTGTGGTTACTTCATGAAGGCTCATGAGCCTAAAGCACCTGAGTAGTCAGCCTGGAGCTGTCTACTAGGGCTGTGTCCAAAACAGCCTGTGTACTACTTCCTTTTGTTAAGACCTTGGTGTCTCTGAAATGCCCATAAGGTCTTTCAAGCAGATGGGAGAATCTGAAGCACCAAGGGATCGCAGCTGGGTCTAATGTGGGCTTGCCAGGCAGTGAGCGCAAGTCACTCCACTGTCCGCAAGCATAACTGACCTGAGTCTGTCTGGGGAAGAACAAGAGCTGAGCAGCAGACATGCAAATGCATGGCAGCCTGTGTTAAGCTGCAAACCCTTGCTCTTTCCAAAACAAAAGCTCTAGGGTAGACCTTACTGTGAGGGACTGCTCACAACACCAAGCCTTCAAAGACTTAGTAAGTGGCATTGCTGCTTGTTAGCTTAGCAGTCTGTGTAGGCTGCATTCTTGACCTTGTATGGCTGCTGTCTCTGCCAGAAACAGTGTGGAGATAATGCTTCCAAAGAAAAACTTGATTTTCTCCCTTCAGAGGTGTGAAGCTGGGCCTTGGTATTCCTTCTCTGTGGTTGGCGTATCCCTGAATGGTGCAGGCACTGCTGGCTTCCCAGTTCCTGAGGCAGCTGTAGCAGGGCTGAGTGCTTGGCCAAAGGGGCTTCTTGTCTCCAGAATCAAAGTCTTGAAGGAAACAGATGCCTTATCTCATCTGTTAACAGGCAAATCAACATAGCCTGTAGGTGAAAAAAAAAACAAAAACAAACAAACAAAAAAAACACAACAAACCCCCCCCAACCCCAAAACAACAACAAAAAAAACCCACAACAAAACAAAAAAAACCCGACCACCAAAATGATGTGCCTCTAAGGTTTTTAAACAGTCACTATCTAGCATAAACTTATATGGAGCAGACTTACGTTAAAGGTTCATGTGTCAGAAGGCTTAAGCCATCAAGAGAGCTGGAAGGCATTTGGGCTGCTACACTATAGCCTGCTCTCTGCAAGAGCTTGTGCTCCATGTTCAGTCCAGCGAGGCTCTTAGCCCATCCATGTGAGAATAGCTGTAATGCTATGAATTATTTCTTGTGGAAACTTTAGCTATTGTGCTTAGTGGGTTTACAGGAGCTGTTTGAGACTGCTTTTAATGTATTTGTGTTGGTGGGGATTCTGAGTGGAATTACATGCCCAGGCTTTCAGATAACTGCTGTAAATACACAGATCTACTCTAGTCTCTTACTTCACAGTAGCAGCTGCTGTGGAGTCACAGAAACTTCATAGCTTTGACTCCATCTTATTAGTTCAGCACACTATTAATATCCCAGCAGCTTTTTGTATTAGTTTCCACACTTAATATTGGTTCTCCTTCCTTCTTCCCTGCTTCCCCCCGCCCCCCTTACACTCAGTGATTAAACTAAATTCATCTTGGGGCTGTTTCATTTAAGATGCCCTTGCTGCCGGCACCAAAGAGGGGAACCAGACTGGAAGCAAAACAATTGTGCTAATAGTCACCAGGTATATTTAGTGGCAGTCTCATCTGACATGTGTTTATTGCTCAGAACTAGCGTCTTTCCACTTCCACATGGAGCATTTGTAGTGCTGGCAAGATCTTTCCAGAGAAACAGCTACTGATTGGCTCTTCTCTATTTGGACAAGGATTTGTCCTTAAACAGTTATTCCGCTAGCTCAAAATGGCATCAAGCACCTGGCACTATCAGGATGGGCTTGAAACTTTACCGAGATATGTTGGCTGCACTGCACCAAGACCTGGTGAATCCTTGTCTCCCCCAGAGAAATGACTGCACAAGTACCAGCAAGAAGACTGTTGGGTGTAGGGACATATTGGGCAAGTCACTACACGGGACTCTAAAATGCAAATTACAGCCTTCCTCTGGAAGGTTTTAAAACCAAATATCACATTATTACGGTTAGGTGGCTCTGGTGAAAAGGCTACAAGACTGAAGTGCATGTCAGCTACTATTTGTTCTTAAAGGAAAGAAATTCCTTCCCAAATGACAGCAATGCCTCTTCTTTGTGAGGTGCTGTATCTCAATAAGGTGGAGAATACCAATTGTCTTCTGAGTAGAGATTGGGAGCCAACTTGCCTTTGCCAGTCTGCTAATAGCCAGAAACGGGGCAGGAAGGAAGTCTCCATGAAGCATTTGGCATGACTTCCCCAGCCCCCCACGTGAGTAAACCATCTGGCTGACAGCTAACTCTGAGTGAGGCACAGGTCCTAGGTTGGGCAACTCACCAAGGAGAATAAAAGTATTTTACCCCTTTGGTTGAGAGTAAGCAATTGCTACTTGTCCCCAGAGCTCACAAGGTCAGAAAGACATGACATCCAGACAGCAGGAGAACCGGGGAGGCCTGGCTACTGGTCAGCAGGCTGGGCTGGGAAGTTATTAATAGCTGGTCTTCTGTGGAAAGCATGAGTTTGGGTTAGATGTGATGCAAAGCTGCTGGCTGGTAGAGCAGGCAAATGCTGATATCTTGTTTATTAACATCTGAATGAGCAAGTTATACCCTATGGAGAGCTTTGAGCTTCATGGCCTGAGGTCTCCTGGTATTGGCCTTTGAATCTGAGCTGTGTGGTCAGGCTGTACAGGTGTGGGTCTGAAGAAAAGAGGCTGCCAGCTCTTGGTCAGCCTTAGGGTGTGGTGAGCGTTTCTTCTGTTCCTCAGTAAATTTACATTTCCTCAAGTTCCCTTATGCTCTAGTTCTCACCTGTAAGAGTCAGCTCGCTGTCTCTAAAGCAGCTTGATTTAAGGATAGCAATGTAAGGAAAATGCTCTTCCATGCACTGAAATTTCAATAAAGAAAGACTGTCTAAAAAAACTAAATGCAAACATGACCAGTGTGGAACACAGGGTGGAAGACATTTGGAGAAATAAACAAATAAAAATTCCCCTCCCAGGTGGCATGGCAATGCAGAACCCCTTACAGAGGATTTAGCTGGATCAGAGGTTACAGAAAAGCACAGAAGTTTAATAGATTAACTTTTCCAAGAGTCATGCATATCAGTGCAGTGTGAACGTGTTTATCTTCAATGTATTTCCTTAACTCACTGAAAGAATATTAAAACTTAACACCCTTCAAGGTCTGGAAAAGCCACTCTTTCTCAACTTAAATGGGAGTCAAGTTTCAAGTTGCGTTGGACATCATTTGCATACAACTTCGCTTGGTATATGATGAGGAAAATGCCATAAGGTCTCTGTCCAGATAAAAGTCAACCTCTGAAAGTGTGCAGTAACGACAGCCCTCTTCTCCAGCTTTGGAGACAGCTGAAGTCAGGTGAAGGTTTCTGGCACATGGTAGCACACCCTGCTCTTCTGGGATGGGATCAGCTCCCATTGGAAGAGGAGGAGGGGCATAGCATTTCTCAGAAGGTGCTTGATAAGTATCTTGGTCATAAACTGTACTAACAGGTCTTCTCCTTTAAATGGCTTTTGGGCAAACTATGATCAGAGTTGCTTTAATGATATCATTACTGGTATCTGTTGGGTTTGTTCCTGTGCCTCTGATTGGAGTTTGCCATGTCTTTTTTTTTTTTTTTTTTTTAAGTTGAAGCCTAGGAAAATAAAATGGTATTGTCTGAGGCTTGTATTTCCCTTTGTATCTTTCAGTCCCCGTCAGGAACAGCTACCACTTGCAGGAAACTAACACAAAGCTCTGGCTTAATACAGAGAGGTCTCCAAGCCAAGCCCAGCTTTAGTGGGACTTGTGTTATACATCCCTTGCAACAACTGGTGCTTCTTAAGGGAGCAGCTATCTCCCAGAATAACTCCATGGATCAAGTTTTGGCCTCTCCCTCATCTTAAAATTCATGCTTCTGATTGTCCTGCTTAGAAGGAGGGCTGCCATGAGCAGGAGCTGATGGAATATTATTATTAAAAATGGTTCTTATGAAAGTAGTTCTTGTCCTGACTCTTGCAGATAAACTCTATTTCCTTGGTGCTTGTTGCTTGTCTGCTTGATTTCCTCCCTGAAAAACAGGTGTAGAGATGCTATAAGTAGTAAGAAGTGTAATGCATGCAATGAGTTCCTTGCAGACTCTAAATTACAGTTTTCCTTCCTGTGCCACAACCTCAGGTCCCTGACCTGCAACT
This sequence comes from Burhinus bistriatus, assembly GCA_013397275.1. Classification (NCBI taxonomy): domain Eukaryota; kingdom Metazoa; phylum Chordata; class Aves; order Charadriiformes; family Burhinidae; genus Burhinus; species Burhinus bistriatus. The sequence goes on from VYXH01005256.1 coordinate 16,061, forward strand.
GCAGCATATTTTCTGTGACTAACAGCTGTAATTCCCTAATTATCATGCTCTGTTCTCCTGCTGTGCTGTAGATTCTGTTACCAAGGAGGCAAACCAAGTTTCCTCATTCCTACCCTTGCTCTGTATACTTCCAACTGTTTTAAATCCACCATTTGATGCAGCCCATAAAGACAAATGACTATCTCTTGTTTCAAATATTCAAAGTCTCCAGAACGTATTCTGTATCTACATGCTGGGGAGGAGAAGGGTGAAATGTCTTTCTCACTTTTCTTTTAGTGAAGGCAGCTGGTCCAAAGATATTTCAAGGTTAGAAAAAGTACCTTTATTAGCTGTAACCATCCTGTGTGGAGTGCTGGACTAAAAGTGGTTTCAGACAGTGGGTCTGAGTGAATGGTACTTCTGTAAAGTGACTGAGAAAACTTCTGTAAAGCCCTGGAAAACAAAGGTGTGTGTTTAAACTCTGACAGCAGGCTGTATGTGTGTGGTGTAATTGGCATATAGACCCCATCATTTGGGGGTGACTGACATGATAATGAGGCCAATGGGTCACTTTCTTTTTGCCCTCTCCACTTTTGAGATTGGGGACAAATGATCGCATGCCAGATAGAAATGAGAAATAAACCTGTGCTAATCTAAATGATTAGAGCAATATAGCCAGACTGTATTGTGACAGATAAGCAACTGATTAAAATATTACAGAAACATGTTAAGCAGCAGAAAAACCTTCTAGTTTCTATAAAAAACACAACTATATATTAACCTACTCAGTACTCCAAGGTATAATTGTCTACTGAATGCACTTTAGGCTTTATCGGATGATGCCCATCATCCTCCTGAAGGATGCTCACAGGCAAGTCTAATGCTCTAGACAATTGCCAGTTTGGACTTGATCAATCTAACACGGCTGTGTCCAAGACACTTATGTAAAGCCCCTGTTGCCCTTAGTAGGAGTTGGTGATAAACAGGAATGCTTTCCACAGGCCCAGCCTCCAATAATTAGTATTTCACATCTTGCTCCAGTAATGCCACATCTTGCTCTAGAAATATCCAAGTTGCAACATGAATAATATCTCCTAGGTCACAGGACAAAAATCCCTGATGCCAGGGGGATTTGCTGCTTGACTCTTCTGCCCATTAAGTCAAGATCATAGAATGGTTTAGGTTGGAAGGGACCTTAAAGGTCATCCAGTTCCAACCCCCCCTTGCCATGGGCAAGAACACCTCCCACTAGACCAGGTTGCTCAAAGCCTCTTCCAGCCTGGCCACAAACACTTCCAGGGATGGGGCCTCCACAGCTTCTCTGGGCAACCTGTTCCAGTGCCTCACTACCCTCATAGTGAAAAATTTCTTCTTAATATCTAATCTAAATCTACCCTCTTCCAGCTTGAAGCTATTACCCCTCACCCTGTCGCTACATGCCCTTGTAAAAAGGCCCTCTCCAGCTTTCTTGTAGGCCCCTTTCAGGTACTGGAAGGCTGCTATAAGGTCTCCCCTGGGCCTTCTCTTCTCCAGGCTGAACAACCCTAGCTGTCTCAGGCTGTCCTCGTAACAGAGGTGCTCTAAACCCTTTGATCATCTCCGTGGCCCTCCTCTGGACCCACTCCAACATGTCCACGTCCTCCTTCTGCTGGGGGCTCCAGAGCTGGACANTTTGTCGCTGCTTGTTACTTGGACATCAACTCGTTGACTGCAACTCT
>VYXH01005257.1:330-16603 GCA_013397275.1 Burhinus bistriatus
CCCCCAAATTCCGACTGCGATGGGAAAATGCTCACGGGAATGGGAAAATTTCAAAATTTCCAGCTCCAGGAAGACTTTTCCCTCTCAATCCACTAAATACCGAGAAAAGACGTTGGCGCTTCCCGTGACCCGAGGACAAGGTGTCCCTCGCCACCGGCTCGCTGGCCTCCGTGCCCCCGGAAGGGGAGCCGGCCGGCACCGGGTGGGGGGTCCCCTGGGGCACAAAATACCTAAGGTGGGAGAAAGGTGGGTTTAAAGCAAGGGCTCCGCGTCGGAAAACCAACTTTTTACCCCCAGGTCTGCTTCTGGCCTGTGGGGTGGCCGCAGAGGACAACCCCACTGACAACACCCTGCCCTGGGCCACCACCGGACCCCCCCAGCCGGGCAGAGCGGGGGGCTGGTGGCTTTCTGTCCCCCGGGAAGGCTCCGTCCCTCCTGTCCCCCAAAACGGACAGGTCTGGAGGAGAAAAGGCAGCTCTAAACCCGTCCTAAACCCAGCACCCCTCCACTCCTCCCCACCCAAGCCCCACCAGACGGGTGCCTCAGGGCTCGGGGGGCTTCTCCCCCCCCAGCCCAGACCCCCCCGCGCTGCACCCACTGGTCTCTGCCCCAGTGCCCCCCATCCCAAACTGGGGACACTGTTGGAGCGCAGCACTGAGCTGCTGGGTGAGCTGGCAAGGGGGGGACAGCCGTGGTGCCTCAGTTTCCCCTCTCCCAACCTGTCTCCATGGGCCAAGTGCTGTGATGGAGCAGTTTTTATGGGGGGTTTCACCCCCCACCCCCTCGGCGCATGAGCATCTTCAGCAGCACCAAGCTCCTTGGAGCAGCAGCCCACCTCCCAGCCTCTCACCAGTCCCACCAGTCTGCCTGGGGACAGGCAACAGTGGGGATGCTGGCAGCACTAGAGGGCGGCAACGGTGCAGGCAGGAGCCGCCCGGCCAGGCAGAGCCCACCACCAGCCAGGAGCACCTTCCTTGAGCTCCCCGGTTGTCCCTCCGTGCCCTTGGACGAGTCTTCTCCTCTTCCCGTGGAGACTGGCTCAAAACCTGGCTGGTTTCTTCTCTGGGCCTGGAAGCGTGGCCGGTCCCTGCTGGGAGGGAACCCAGAAGAGCCCGCAGCCGTGCTGAGGACACGGCGGGGGGATGCAGCTGGAAGCGGAGCAAGAACCTGTCTCGTACCCGGCAAGATGCTGAGTCCAGCAGCAGACGGTCCTGCGGGCACGAGGGGACCAGGGCAGGGCAGGATCCAGAGCTCCAGCTCTCCCTCGTCCTGGGTCACCAGGCTGGGGAGTCTCTGCAAGCCCCCGGCTCTTGCCCGGATAGAGATGCACAGATGCTGCCCNGTCCAGCAGCAGACGGTCCTGCGGGCACGAGGGGACCAGGGCAGGGCAGGATCCAGAGCTCCAGCTCTCCCTCGTCCTGGGTCACCAGGCTGGGGAGTCTCTGCAAGCCCCCGGCTCCTGCCCGGATAGAGATGCACAGATGCTGCCCAGATGTGTTCGCTTCCCCGAGGAACGTCTCCTCAGCTGGCGCGTAGGAAAATGGCCCTACATCTCTTCATCGAGTGGCTTCCCGCAGTGCTCAACACCCTGGTACCCTCGGACCTCCCGTGTCCCGCCAGGAGAGGTGGCAAAGAGGGGGAATGTCATGGTGGGCCTGGCAACGTTCCCGTTTTCAGGATGTGGGAGAAGAGACACCTTAGTTTTACCGTACCAGCGACCCTAGAAGATGGCACCAGCACCATGCCATGTAAGTGAAGATCCTTTAGAGGAGGAAGACCCTGCCCCAAGTGCTGGTGAGGTGAACCCTGGCTTCATCTGACCTTCGCTGCGACCGCACAGCTCGGCCGGTCTCCCCCCGGGGTTAGTGCCGACAAACGAGCACCGGCTCTCCTGGCCTTGGCCCCGGCCGGCTCCGCTGGATGCCGCCAGCCCCACTGCATCCTTGTGCACGGCGTGCTGCTCCCAGCGTGCTGGGGGCGGGGGCTGCTGGATTTGGCCTCCCACCTTCCTCCCCGCACAGCGCTCGGGGCTCTGGTGCTGATGGAGAGGGACAGGCGGGCAGAAGGTCCCTTCCAGGGGTGGCACGTCCCGGCCGCTGCCCAGAGGCCCAGCACACGTGGCAGCGAGCGGGTCCCTCCTGCCCTGCCCACTGCTTTGGTCCCTTTCTGATCCCCTTCTCCCTCCCCCGAGTTACTGTCCCCAGGTCTGGGAAATCCCGCGTCCCCCACAGAGGAGGTCCTTGCCCTCAGCACTCCTCAGAGCAGCCCCATGTCCAGCTCCCGCGGGAAGGACAGCCCCACCATTTTCCCATCAAATGAACTCCTCATTTTTTTCCTTCTGGAAAAAAAAAAAAACCAAAACCAAAAAAACCCAGCATTTATTTTTATCATTTACATAGCACGCAAAAGGCCTGGAAGAACCAGAAATAAACGGGATGGGGAGGTGCAACTTGGAAACCTCGGCAGAAAACAGACTTTCTGTGAAGCCATGGTCGTTGGGAGGGAGGAGCCGGGATGTGGGGCCCGGGAAGAGAGGGAAGGAGAGGGCTCTGCTCCACTCCCAGGGCTCTGCTCCACTCCCAGGGCTCTGCTCCGCTCCACCGCTGTCCTGCTCATCCCGGCAGCCGCAAGCGCTGCTGCAGGGACTGGGCTGCTCCATGGGGGAACTTCAGGAAGAGAAACCCGGACCTAGAGGTACTTGCAGACACACTCCAGGGCCAAGCTGCTGGGACCAGGAAGGCAGACCCCGTCCCCGATTTCCTGCCCATTGTTTTCTACGCCGCTGGCCCAGGAGCTTCACCAGAAGAAAGAAAAAAATCCCCCTGGCTGGATGTGAAATCCAGACCCATCACATGAAGGAAGGGACAGCCCCAGGGCCGCCTGCCTCGTCCCCAGCGCGCCGGGAAGCCGCTCGGTTCAGGGAAACAGGAAGCCTTGAAATAGCCGAAGCTGGAAACACGTGACCAGGGGAGCTGGGAGCACCCAGCGTCCCACCACCTCGTCCACGCAGCCCCTCGTTTGCCCCTTGGCATCATTTTGTGATGAGCCCGCTGCCCTTTGCCTCTCCTGCCACTGCGGTTTCCTCATCTCCTCACCCACCCCATCCCAGCAGACCACCATCCAAAGCACTGTGTGCGCCAGGACCCATCCCTGCCATGCTCTGGGCGATCCTGGATCCGAAACCCCGCTTGGAGAGCGCAAAGGTCCCGGTGACGGGTGCAGCCTGTCACTGCTGCCTGCAGAAGGCACGGCCTCGTCCTGCTTCCAACAGAGAGCTCAGCCCCGTACCCTCCCGGGGCGGGGATGAAACCAGAGGCGATCCTCAGAAAGGAAGCACCCAGCTTCTTGTCCAGCCTCACACCATGACCCTGCAGGGATGGAGCTGCTGACCCTGGGCGGGCAGAAGGACCTAGAGCCAGGTCCGAGCTGACCACGCAGAGGGCGAGCGGGAAGGAGGGGATGCTCTGGACCGCGCGAGGCTGGAGGGAGGATGCTGCTGCCTTCTCCACCCGAGATCTGCACACAGTGGCTACCGGTAGTATCTACCCAGCGTCGGCCTTCCAAGTACTGACAGCCAGCACACAGCTGGGAGCCAGCAGGTAGCAAGGAACACACCCCCAAAAAAGCAAATATCACAGCAAAATGGGAATAGAGTTGAACTTTAAAATCTGAACATGCCCTGCACCAGTAGGACGGGCAGGACATGAAAACTCACGGGACACAGTGAGGAAAGGAGCGTGCGGCTGGGCATCGTGCTCACCAACCCATAAAGAATTACAAAGAAAAAAAAAAAAAAAGATATTTCAAGTCCAAAGATCGCCGCATGAATAGACTGCTAGCCTCTGGGTTGAGAAAATCGGGGGTGATTATGTCGGGGAGGGTTATTTGCAGGATTAGCCCCCTGCTTGAATGCGGGCTTGGTGCCGAGGAATGGTGACACAGGGCTGGACCCTCCTGGTATTAGTTTAATTAGTCTAATCACAGAATCACGGAATTTTCAGAGTTGGAAAGGACCTCCAGAGATCATCTAGCCCAACTCCCCTGCTGACACAGGAATGCCTAGAGCACATTACTCAGGACTGCATCCAGGCGGGTCTTGAACATCTCCAGAGAAGGGGACTCCACCACCTCCCTGAGCAGCCTGTGCCAGGGCTCGGTCACCCTCACCGTAAAGAAGGTTTTTCTTATGTTTGAATGGAACTTCCTATGTTCCAACTTGTGCCCGTTGCCCCTCGTCCTGTCACTGGGGAACCACTGAAAAGAGTCTGGCTCCATCCTCCTCCAACCCACCCTTGACATACTTATCAGCAAGAATAAGGTCTCCCCTCAGCCTTCTCTTCTCCAGGCTGAAGAGTCCCAGCTCTCTCAGCCTTTCCTCAGAAGGGAGGTGCTCCAATCCCCCAAGATTTATTAATTATGAGGTTAATGCCAGCTAAGCCAGCAGGGAGCCCCGGCCCAGATCAGCTGTGTTCCTCTGTTCTCCCTCGAGCTCGCCCCGATCTGGGCCGATCTCGGCAACGTCAGCCAAAGGGTTTTGGCTGGGATGGAAATCGGGCTGCTGTCCCGCGGTCCGGGGCTGCCGGACGTTGCCGCTGGTGGGGACCGCAGGAGGGCAGCTCCTAACGAAGCGGGGGGGAAAGGCGGCAGGAGAAAGGCCAGAGAGACGGGATGACCTTTCCCTGCCATCATCCCGTGCCCCAGACGTGCTCTGCCGCTGCATCAAATGCCGCCGGCACGTGAGGCTCATCTGTTCCCGGTCCCTGGGGACAGCCGGCAGCCAGCCCCTGTCCGAGCAGAGCAGAACAATCCCGGGAAGTGACCCGGGGGGTGAGGGGACAGGATGCCACGCTGGCCACCGCCACCAGCATTGTCTTTTTGGATACCGGGGGGGATGAAGTCAGAGCCCAGCCCGACAGAGGAGCACACAGTGGGGGTTGAGCCGGGAACAGCGGCCAGGAGAAAGGAACATAAAATACCGCTGATTGCAGGCACCCGCCTCGGTCTCCACCTGGGTGAAACCTCAGTGAGGATGTGGGAGCGCTTGTCTCCTCTCATCCTCAGAGCAGGAACGCACCCACTGCACACAGACGGATGCTGTGGAGCTCTCCTGTCCTCTGGGCAATGGGGGGGGGGGGCNNNNGGGCAGCGGGGGGGGGGGTCACACAGAGACACCTTGGGGACTTTTTCAGGAGTCAGAAAGAGCGGTTGCACCACTGCTGAGGAAACCTCCCAGCCCTGGTCCGCAGCCTGGTCTGAAGGTGCAAGCCTCCAGGCCACCCCGGACAAACCTGGCTTGTTGTCTACCTTGGTAGTTCTTAAAGATAGCGCGCTGTCTCCATGGACGGCCAGTTCACTGCTGACCTTGCCAGGGGCTCCCCCAAGGAACCCCGAGGCGGAGACCACCCTTGGGGTTTCCTTGCGGCATTGGTGGTGGAAATCGGGGCAGAAGGTGTAAAGCAGGAACAAGACCCCTGGCTCTGGTTGGCACCAGTACTCTTTGCAGCCTGGAGGGACATGGGTTGGAGCCAGCACCACACTGCTCGCTGCGGGGATGAACCTGAGCACCGGAGGGGTTCACACTGGGGCGGTCCTTCAGGCACTGGTTGGAGCAGGGATGCAGCTCACAGGCCTTAACACATCCTGAAACATGGTCCAGGAGAGACTTTCTCTTTGGAGAAGACCCTGCTGAGGGCTGGTGGAGCTGGGGACTCCGCGGGGGCTGTACGTCATGGAGAGGCACACTCAGCCTGGCTCTCCGAACACCCTGCGCCTGACGGAGACCTCCCTCTGCCCCGCTGCCCATTGCAACTTGGCTAGCTTCATCCTTGCACTGTTCTTCTGTCTTGCCTGGCCCATAAGGGCCATGTTGCCGTGTTCCCCTCACTCTCAATCAGGGTATGAGACTGTTGAGCCTGAACTACAGCTCTCCATGCAGCCCCGCACCAGCCAGCCTCCCTCCATCCTGTCTTTCCCTCCAGCAGCTGGGTTGGCCACCCTTGGGACTCCTCCAGCACAACCGTGACCCGCAACGCCCCAAGTCTCCTATGTCCCCACTGGATCTCTTCATAGTTTCATATCCCTCCATAGCACTGCAGCTGAAGTCCGCTGTCTCTGTGGTGGAAGCTGTGGGCAAGGATGGTGGAGACACCAGGCTACGTCACCTCTTTCGGTTCTGGGAAGGAGGTTTGTTTCTGGGGAGGCGTTTCAACAGAGAGGAGCAGTTAAAGCCTACGTTCATTCCCCTCTTGCCTAAGCACGGGTCTCCCTTGGAGGAGGCAAAGCCACCCCATGTATCACAGTGGGGTGTCTCCTGTCTGTGGTGGCCGAAGGCAAGGCCCGATGTTTCAAGAAACATAGAATCACAGAATGGTTTGGGTTGGAAGGGACCTTGAAGACCATCTAGTTCCAACCCCCCTGCCCTGGACAAGGACACCTCCCACTAGACCAGGTTGCTCCAAGCCCCGTCCAACCTGGCCCTGAACACCTCCAGGGATGGGGCAGCCACAAGAAAGAGCTGAGAGACAGTTGGGTTCGTTATGCCTGGAGGCAGGCAGGGTCACCATGCCCATCCTCCCTTGGTCCCCAAAATGGAGACGCTCCCCAGACCCTGTGTCTGGCTGCGCTGACAAGGTGGTGAAAGGCAGCAGAGGGGAGCGAGTCGGTGTTTGGGGCATTGGAGATCTGCCCCCCCCCACCCAGGAAAACATCTCGGGCTCTGCTCTGCAGTCCTGCGTCCCCCCACAGATGACACCGGGGCTGTTCTCAGGCAGGGATTCAGATGATGGAGACGTTGGTCTTCCCAGGTCCTGCACTGACACCTGCTTCACCGCCTTCCGCAGGCAGGACCTGGGTCGGGCACAGCCAGGGCTGGCAGCTCCCCGGGGAGAGGAGGGGGCCAAGGACAGCACCCCCAGCCTGGCAGGGCAGGAGGGAAGGGCTCAAGAGCCGAGGTGCTGCTCAGCGCGGCTGGGGGCTGTTCTCGTACACCCGGTAGCAGGAGAACCAGCTGACAAGGACCCAGAGCCACTGTCACAGCCAGGTGCCACAGAAGCCGGTGCTCCTTCCTGCTCCCCCCAGGACCGGACCCCCACGGGTGCTCCCCTCGCTGCTGCCACCCAGCCAGCCCCAGTGGGGGAACACTTCGCGCCCAGCATGGGACGAGCTGGGGTCTGGGCGAGCGAGGAGTGATGAGCTGGGCTTTTGGAGGGGCAATGTGACCTACAGTGAGAGCTGCGCCTGCCCCCACGCAGCTCTCTAGATCCAGCTAAAAAGCGTGCTGGAAAACACGTTCTTAAAGCAGGATCCGAAAGGGTCCTGCTTCTCCTTTCCCGTAAATGTGGAAAGATCCCCCCAAAACACGTGAGAAGGCTTGTCAGGAAAGAAAGGCAGCAGCTGACGGCATCCCCAGAGTTAGGTTATCTCCCAAAATAGTCACAGCCTCTTGCATCACCGCAGCCAGACTGTCTGGGCAGCCAGGGACTTCCCTCCCCCAGAGGACGTGGTTCCTTTCTGAAACACAGCATGGCACAGATGTCCCCAGGCCCGCGCAGCCCTGGGAAGCACCGCGAAAGTGTCCTCCTGGCTGCTGGAGGAGAAAGCACCAGCTGGGGCTGGTGGAGCCCAGCAGTCCAGAGAGGACCAGAGAGCTATGGTTACGTGGGGATGAAGAAGAACTTTTGGTGGGATTACTGAGGTCCTGATCCAAATTTTTCTGCAGACAGACATCAAGCCCCTCTTGCTACTAGGTTTTAAGCTCAACAAGAGCAACAGCTTGTGGTGTTTTGGTGGAGAAATACCTCACCTTTGTGCCTCTCTCAGGGCTGACTCAGTCAGCTGGGTGCAATGAAGGAAATTCAGCCTATAATTTCATTTGGGGGAACTCTGGTGACTCTTCTTACCCCCTCAGAGGCTGGGAAGGTCCCTCCAGGTGGGAGCAACTTTGTCAAGGAACATCAAGCCTGGGTAGGCTGAGCAAGCACCATCCTGCTCCATCAGCCTCCATCCACAGACAGGAACCCCGATATCTGCGTGCTTGCCCTGCCTCCCCACAAGGCTCGAGAGATGCCTCCATCCAGCAAAAGGCACCTCATCCCTTCTTCCTGTGGAGGAAGAACACAGGGAGGCACAGGCAACATCTGCCCAGAGGCGGTCCCTATGGTGGTGGCCACCAGGGAGGTTTCTGGCTGCCCTCCGTGCAGCAAGGGAGGGAGGTGGCTGGTTGCCAGCCAGCTCATGTCTGGCTGCGGGCCACCTCTGCTAAAGCTCTCACCTCCATGCCCCAGCCTGGCTGTTTGGGTCCCCAGGACAACCTGCAAGCTGGCATCGCAGCTGGAGCTGGGGGGCTTACTGAAGACGCTACGAAAAGACTGTACGGGACCCACTGCTAGAGCAGTGCCTGCTCCACTAGTAAATAACCACCACGCTCTCCGGAAAAGCTGGGTTAGCAGCTGGGCTTGAAGGAAAAGGTGCAGGCGGGAGGCCCGTGCAGTTGCCTTGACTCTGGTTAGCCACTTCCCGTCCCTCGGCGGCCCCGTGTACGCTGCTCTTGCTTCTAAGAAAATAAGTTAGCAGGCAGCAGACTGCAGGCGGTGAACACACGGCTGGAAGCAGTGCCCGCCTTGCAGGTGGCCCCGTGCAGGCGCTGCGTGCCAGCTCCAGCCTGGCTAGGGTTGGGTTTCTTCTCCACTGACCATGGCGGGACTGAGCCCCCTTTCCCCTCTGCTGCCTGCGCCCCGTCCAGCCTGGACCAGGATGCTCAGAGCTCCAGCATCCCCCAGGCAGCGCTGCTCAGGGGCGCACCAACCCCAGCTCCTCCAGCACCCTCAGGTCCCGGTGCCTCTGGAGGGTGGGGTCCCACCCTTGCGGGTCCAAGGGACTCTCCAGACTCTTTGTAGAGCCCCGCACAAAGTCCAGCCTGGCCCTGCTGCTCCCAGGGCTCCTTGGCCCTGGTCCAGCCTCCTCCGAGCTGCTGTGGGAAGAGCGGCCCAGGGGAGGAACTGACGTGTCACAGGACGTGCTTGTTCGCGCTGATTATTTTTGCAGCACCTCCACCGCACGTGCGCACAGGGTCCATCTGACCCTCCCCACCAACCTGCTCTTGGGTTCTCAGCCGCCCCGTGAGCTCGGCCGGGAGGCAGTGACCCCCCCCAGGCTGCACAACAGCCCTTGGATGACTGTCCCCCCACGGGCCGGTGGATGCCATAGCCCCCATCTCAGTGCCATTCCGCCATCCAGGCGTGTCCCCAACCCCTGCCCGGGATCTCCAGGAAAAAAAGTCCCCTGCCCTCTCCCAGCAGAGGACCTGCCGGAGCCCCTGTGCCCAAAGGGGTCTGCTTGCAGCCACGTGCACACATCCATCCCAGGGGGATTAGGCTGAGCGTCACCGTTGCCGCTCTTGTTGGTGCAGGCTGGGCGGGATGGTGCTGGCATTAGGTCCCATGTCACCCCGTCACCCACACGTAGCACCAGCACTGCGGGGTGCCCAATGCCAGTCCCACCATCCTCCCAGCACCAACCCAAGCAGATGCTGACAGCTGTATCGTTGGGTGCAGGAGGTGCCACAAGCCCTGGAGAAGACCCTGTGGGGCACGGGACGGCTCAGTCACGTACCTTGCCCCATTCAAGGGGCTGGAGGAAACCCGGAATGGAACCCAAACCCCTCTCTTGGCAACCCCCACAACAAACAACCCCTTTGGAGCTTCACCGAGTCTGTTATTTTGCTGCAGGGGTGTATCCGCCGCAGCAGATTTGGGGCTTGAAAGTATTTATATCTGCAGCTGCTTAGCAACGTCTGCAGACGCTGCGCTGGTGCGGGCAGCGCCCAGGGAAGGAGGTGGCTCGGGATTCCCCGGCCCAGCACCGAGCATCGCCACGACCCAGCCGGAGACGGCACTGTGGGGTGGGCTGGGGGTGGGCTGTGAAAAAAATCCCCTTCCCACGCAGGCTGGTAAAGGCGCTTGCGATGCCCCGAGGCAGAAAGGGACGGTGGGTGGAATAAATACCGGAGTCAGAGCCAGACTGCAAGGGCGAAACTCCTGTGTGCAATGACTCAGAGGGGAAAAAATGTCCCCAGTGACACTGGGGTCGCTGCCAACACCAGTGTGCACGGCAGGGACAGTCCCCGCAGCCTCCTGGATGTGAGCCGAGTCTCCCAGCAGAGCGCAGTGCTCCGGCCCCCGCGGCACGGCCGAGCGTCACGGGCGCATCTCCGAGCATCACGGGCGCATCTCCGAGCATCACCACTGCCCCCAGCCCCACCACACCGATCTCACCCCCGTCTTCTGGCTGCCCCCCGGCAGGGCTGGGGGGGTCCCTTTGGGAGGCGGATCAGCAGCCACATCACACAGCGTGGGGAGAGTGACAGCGGAAAGTGTCCCCACGCGTGACCTGCCTTGCACAAGGCTCTGCTGGGGCTGCTCAGAAGCCCCCGCCGCGCTCTTGCCCTCCCTCCCGAGCGCTGGAGTTTGCAGGATTAACGCCGGTTCAGCAGACTTCTGCCACAGCACTAAGCCCCAGGCTGGCAGATTAGATGACCAATATCCTCCTGATCAGCACCCCGTGAACCAAGGGGTGAGGGAAGAAGCTAAAAGCGTCTAGTTTCCTGCTCAGACAGTTGCAACAGAGCTGCACGTGGTCCTCCTCCACGCGGACATCACAGGGACACCAGCCCCGAGAGGAGCAGAGCCCCACGTTCACCCCCTGCCCTGAGCCTCTCTGGGTCACCCCACTGCTCACAGGGCAGCTTCTGGGTAGGAGAAACCCCGGGGCGGACGCTGTCCATCCGTCCCTGCTACCCCTCCTTCTGTCCACCTGTCCCCCCAGCCACAGGCAGAGGGTAGCCCAGCCTGCCCCAGGCAGGGAGGACCAAGGGGTCTCCTCCAGGCAGACAAAGGCTGCTGAATTTACTCCCCCAAGGCATGTTCCCCCCACGCCGCACCCCGTCTCTGCTGCCCCCAGGCTGGGGCATGGCACCGGCGTGCCTGCTCCCACCCCTGCAGGCAGCGGTGGAGGGGAGAGGAGCCCCCGGGAAAAGGCTTGGACACACACACACACACTCAAGGACAGAGACTTAAAATCCTGTTCATAAAAATACATCCCACCTGTACAGAGCGTAACATCTTTTTTACAGTATTTACAGCAGCAGCCGGGGCAGAGGCGCTCGGGGTGCAGGCGGGGGCTTTCCTGGAGGCTACCCGTGCCGAGCGAAGGGCCAGCAGTGGTTGGCACCGCCTGCGAGAGATGCTCCCGCGGGAACAGGCTTCCATGACCCAGGAGGGGACACCAAGGTCTCCCTGATGTACTGCGAGCTGATCTTCCCTAAAATCACTCAGGGTTTCTCCTCTGGCTTCAACAGTGGCATAGACACCTCCTCCCCCCCCCAACCCCACTCAGTCCCAAGACCTGCCAGCCCCTCCTCGCAGGGCAGAGCCTGGTGCCCCCAGGGAGACCTCCTCCCGTCTCCCTGCCGGAGCGGAGCAAGGTCCGGCCACCATCACAGCTGCCCGTCCCATGGCCGGATCACTCCCCGCTGGCGGCGGGCGCGGAGCAGGCTGGCACGGGAGAGCTGTCGCCCACGCCGGCGGTGGGTGGCAGGGGCACAGAAGCAGAGGGTGCGGCGGGGAGGCACGGGGCTCATCTGCTGTGGGTCCTCCGCTCCAAACTCGCCACCAGAACCGCATCTCACATCTCTGCAGGACAATCAAAGAGTTGGGGGAAGAGACTGGTGAGATGACTGTCGGGAGGAGGAAGGCTGCCCGGTGCACTGGCCCCCCCCAGGCATCACCAGCAGCAGGATTCGGGCAGAAATCTGCTGGGGGGGCTCCAGGCCCCCTTCTGCTTCGCTGCCCCCCAGTATGGCTCAGGGCCAGCAGAAGCAGCGCTTCCCACCAGCCACCTCATGTTGGACAGTCAGAAGGGAAGGGAACAGATACTGGGAACCGTGACTTATGCAGCCTGCTTAGGGGGAATTTTTTTTTAAAAAAAAATCAAGTTCTCTCTGCCTCCAGCCTGTCACCCAGGGACCCCTTTGGAGAGGAAGCGTGGCCTCTGCTTCAGTTTCCCCAGCGAGGAAGCTCCTGGGGACCAGGGAACCCCACAGGACAGCGGAGCTGCCTGGGCAGAGCTGCCAGAGCTGCCCAGCACAGCACCACCACCTTCCCCAGGGCACCTGCAGCCAAGCCCTTCACCAGGAGGACAACAGCTGCAGGAGGAGACCACGATCCGTCCGTGCACCCCGAGGGCTGGAATTCCCCTCTCTGCCTCCCCGTAGACCCTCTGAAGCGGTTCCCACTCCGAGACCTGCCCGCAGCTTCGCTCAGTGCCAGCACACCCCAAGGGGCACTTCCACAGGCTGGTGTTCAGTGGTACTTAGCACGTCTGAACCCTCACCACCCTCCCTCCGGATGGGATATTTCCACAGGGCTGATGTTTTCCAGGCTGGGATATACCACAAGGCAAAAATACTCTTTTCCTCCTGCTCACTTTCCCACCCCCACAGCAAAGAAAAGCCTTTGAGCGGCAGTCGGAGGGAGGCTGTAGGCGGAGAGCCACAAGCATCTGTACATCTGCCTGAAAACGTCCGCAGCTCTGCGGGTTGTGCCGTTTGGCCACCTTTTTTGCAGGCCCCCGTCGTCAGGACCAATCTGGCCCCCACATCCCCAATCCCCTCCACCAGGACAGTACTGCCACCTCCGCTTCACCAGCGGGGGGAAACTGAGGCAGCAGAGAGGGAAGATGCTCAGGCAGTGGAATTCCTGCCCCAGCTGAAAGAGCTTGAAGAGGGGTGGGGGGTGACATCCACGTGAGCCCCCTCGCAAAAGAAAAGACGGAGGGATTCCACCCCTGCAGCCAAAAGCAGGCTCTAAGCACCCCGCAGTGGGAGCCCCAGCTAGGAGGGGTGCTGGGCCAGGCTCCCCCCAGCCAGAGGCAGCGGAGAGGCCCCAGCCCAGGCGTCCCGCCATGCTGGATGCAGCCTGGGGCTGGGGAAGCGCAGGGATCAGAGCTGCGTACGTACCCTCCAACACTTTATCCAGATCCGCAATGAACTCCTCCAGCTCCTGCGTGTCTCCAAGTTTAGCTAGCGGAGAGAAACACACCGTCAGGTCTCTCCCATTCCCGCGCCTCCCACCCCAGCTCTAATTTGGGAGAAGAAAGCTCCCTACCCCTTGCTTCCAACCACAATTGCTCCAGCTGCCTGCTGCTTCTGCACCAGCCCGGTGCTGCCTGGCCGCGGTGGGAGGGGGATGCAGGGGGGGCTGCGTGTGCAATGGGGGCTCAGGAATAACCCCAGCCAAGTGTCCCCGAGCACAGCGTCCCCAGGGGCCGGTGGACCTCTGTGGGATTACAGCCCGCGCCTGTACCCAGCTGCTGAAGGCGTCAAAAGGGCAGCACCGAACCTTCGCAAGCAGTTGCCCAGCACTGCCCGGCTCTGGAGTCCCGCGCTCGCATGGGGCTTAGGAGCGGCTCCAGCATCACCCACCCCCATGGGGGCTCCCCCCGCGTGCGCCCAGAGATTGGGGCTGGGAAGTACAGGGCTGAGGAACCAAGGGTTTCACCGAGGATGCTGCTTGAGGAAGGAAAACCCCAGGAGTAACTGTGACCTGCAGACACACAGCGTTTCCACCCCCAAACCCCCACCTCTGTCCCAGATCTTGGCCCCGGGCTCTGGGGGTAGGATGCTGCCTGCAGGTATCGCGCCGATCAGCATCCCACGGCCCAGCCAGCAGCACTTCAGGCTCAGCGTGGGGCAAAGCAGCGAGGCAGGGCGCGTCTGCCCCCGCACACAAGGCCGGCCAGCAAGGGCTCAGAGGAGGCCAGAGCTGGATCCACACGCGGTGGGAAGGGAGGTCACCTTCCCTCTGCCCTCTCATCCCTCCACAATCCTGCGCTTCCCAGGTCAGGGACAGAACTCCTCTCTGTGACCCTCCCAACCAGACCCCTGGCTCACTGGGAACCTGCCAATCCAACTTCATACCTCTGCCAGGATCCAGCCAAGACCCCAGGGCTCATTCCCACCTCCAAACCCTGCAGGGCCCCGTTGTCCGTCCCCACCCCACCCAGGGTGGGCGAAGGCCCATCGCTGCCGAGCCAAGCCGAGCACACAGTAGGAAGCCCTGGCATCAGCCCTTCAGGCAGATCTTCCAGCCTCACCTTTGGAGGGGTAAGCATCGGCAGGAGTGTTGAGGTCCTCCTCGCTGGAGTTGAGACTGCTTCCTGGGGACGTGCTGGTACCTGCGCATACAAAGCATCAGTCACGGTCCACGGTGACAGGCACCTTGTAAACAAGTTGCAGGACCAGGGACCAATCTCATGGAGTCATAGAAATGCTTTGACTGGCAGAGACCTTTAAGATCATCGAGTCCAACTGTTAAATCTGCAAAGTTACCACTAAACCACCTCCCTCAGCACCACGTCTATCCGTCTTTTAAATACCTGCACGGATGGCAATTCCACCACGTCCCTGGGCAGCCTGTTCCAATGCTTGACAACCCTTTTGGTGAAGAAATTTTTCCTAATATCCAATCTAAACCTCCCCTGGTGCCACTTGAGGCTGTTTCCTCTTGTCCTATCGCTTGTTACTTGGGAGAAGAGACCGACCCCCACCTCGCTGCAACCTCCTCTCAGGCAGTTGTAGAGAGCGAGAAGGTCTCCCCTCAGCCTCCTTTTCTCCAGGCTGAACACCCCTAGTTCCCTCAGCCACTCCTCAGAAGACTTGTGCTCCAGACCCCTCTCCTGCTTCGTTGCCCTTCTCTGGACAGCTTTATTGCCCCTTCTCGTGCGTGGCGTAGGGCCTCTGGTCCACCCTCACTCTTGGCCAGCCCATCTGCTCTTCCACTGCAAGGAATGCTTGGAAAACGGGAACTGAGCTTCTCTGCCAGGCCAAACAGCATCAGAGGTTGCCCAGGCACAGCCGTGGCGGCTCCTCGGGGTTATTACAGTGACCTGGTTCCCTCTGAAGAACCAGTTATCTCAAGCCCCGTGCGGTCCTGCAGCAGTCAACCCAGAAGAAAGAGCCCCAGCAGATGTTGGTGGGCCCCGGGCCAGGATCCAGCAGTCACCACCCCACACTGCTCATCCAGCCCGCGAGAGACGAGTCAGGCAGGCAACGCAGCAGCAGGATCCGCAGGAAGCTCTGTGGTTTACCATGGAGGAACCCCAGCGCTCCCAGAGCAACTCCATGCCGACAGACACCACCCTCCCCGAGGACCCCTCATTCCCCAGCCCCAGACTCACTCTCCAGCTCATCAATGCCGCTGTCGTACACGCTGTGTCCCGCTTTCCTCTTCAGCTCCTCCAGGTGCTGCTCGTATTGACAGGCGGGACCTCTGTCAAAGTCCTCCATCACCTCATCGAACTCCCGCAGCAGGTCACTGAGCTCATCAGCCATGGCTGGGGGCAAGAAGTCAGCGGAGGGAGGGTTTGGGGCAGGCACCAGGCAGACAGCGCCAGCGAAAGCCTCTGGGGACCAGTACCGGGCTGGGGCTGGGGCAGGGGCAGACCCAGGCTCCGTGTCCCCTCTCTGCAGGCAGGTTGCCAGCTCTTGCTCCCTGCATCAAGTTCAGGGCTGATGTTGGCCATCACCACCCCACCCCCCTTGCAGAGCTCTGAGTGCATCCAGCTCCTTGGACAGCTCAGCCATCCTCCCAGCTCATCCCACAGCTCAGCAGGGGCCCAACCCAGTAAGAGCTGGTCCTAAGCAGGCACGGGTCTTGGTCCTGGACCAGCTTCTTCCTCTGCCTTCAGGGGAGGTTACGGCAGGGCTGACCAGGACCCCTGGACCACGTTGAGCCTGGGTGGCCACGTCCTGGGCAGTGAGCCCGGCTCCCAGGGACGCGCCGCTGGCTGCCCCGGGTGCTGCCCCACAGAGCCAGCCCATCCCCGGGGAGGCGAGGCTGGAGCGGGCCCACGGGGGGCTGAAGGTCCCAGCACAGCCGGCCCCGAGGAGACGGGCAGGGGCCAGCCCCGAGCTCGGGCTGCCCCTGGGCCACCACCCGCGGGAAGGGGCCACCAGCGGGTTGACGGCCGCGGCCGTGCGGATGCCAAGTCAGGGCAAGACCCGACGGAGCCGCCGGCGACACACGGCGGGGGACACAAGCCGGGTCCCGCTCCCGAGGGCTTTCCCGGTGGGAAGGCGCGGGGGTTAGGATAGAGGTGCAGAGCCCCCCCGTGGGCAGGGCAGGGCACTCACCGGCGGGCTCCGCTCCGCTCCGGTCCCGGCAGTGGCAGGTCCCCTCCCGTCCCGTCGGGGCGGTTTTAGCCCGATGGAGGCGGTGGG
>VYXH01005257.1:16694-43353 GCA_013397275.1 Burhinus bistriatus
TGCGGTCTCCGTGGGTCGCCCCTCTGCTCCTCCGGTCCGTGGCCGGGGCGCCGGGGGTCTCCCCTCAGCCCCGCAGGAGGAGGGACTCGCCTTGTCCCCACGTTCTGATGGTGCTGGGGGATGCCTGGGGACAGAGGGTCGGGGATCTGCGTCCTGCGGAGCCCGGTGGCCAAAGCCCTTCCGCACCATAGCAGCCACGGGGGGGAGATCCCTCCAGCCCACCCCTGCCTCCTCCTTGGCACTGGTCTCTTCTGCACAGCAGGAGGCTGGTCCAGGCCAGCTTCTCCCTGGGCTGGAGATGTTCTTGAGATCTTCAGGTTTCCTCCCAGGTGCCCTGTTTCCTTCCCTGCATCGTGGTCCATCCACCAGAACTTGAAGACCCGTAGGATGAGTTTTCCACTTTTCCTTTAACCAAGCTTTGCCTCCTTTCCTTGGAGCTCACTCCTCCTTCACGCTTTCCGCAGACTGAAGTCACCCCTCAGCATGAGGATGGGCTTTGCTGTAGATTCTCTTTCTCCTGTGTTTGTCCTCCTGCCACAACCTTAAAAACTGACCTATGACAGGGTGAAGGGAGTTGGTCACCCATTACAAGAACGCTGTTACTTCTCTGCGCTTATGAGTTTGTCATGGTTCGAGGAACCCACAACAATTTATTGTCATTTAGACAATTATTCTGTCACCCGATGACCCCTCCCCACACAGGAAGGGGAATTGGGGAAAAACAAGGAAACCCAAGGGCTGAAATGTAAACAGATTTAATAGAATAAGACTAGAGAATTAACACTAATAACACTAAAGAACCAGTATTGATCCCGATACCAATATAAAATACACAAGGGTTATCCTCAGCCCATTCTCTCCGTAGGAAGCCGTGCGCTCCCAGCTGGGAACAGCCAATGTGGGACACCACCAGCGCTCCGGCTTCGGGAGGAAGGGAAGGGCTCAGGGCTCTGGCACCGGGGCAAGGAGTTCTCTGGATCACCGCCATCAAGGGAGAGAGGGAACTCCTCAGCAAACTTTCTAATTTCTATTGGATGATTATGAAATAATCCTGTTGGCCAGCTTGGGTCCAGTGCCCGGGTCTCGCTCCTCCTCATCCCCGCACCTGGCGAGCTCGAGAACACAGGGACCTTGAAACCCGCACACCATGGCTGGCTGTACAGTAAATATTTTCACCGATTCAGACACTAGGGTCCTCTAAAAGTGCAGTTTTCCCAAGCATTAGAAGAGAAATTACTCCTGTGTCGCTCAAACCAGGACAGAGTTGTATTTCCTCTTCCCTGCCATGATTGAAAAGCCACCAGATCTTCTGGTGGCATTAACCCAGCAACCGTCCAGGTGGCGAGAAGAAGGCAACGGAGGCAGGTGCTCCCTTGCTCTCATCTGCTGAGTAACTGACGCTACTGCTGCAAGCTGCTCCCTCTTGGGCTCTTCAGAAGACCTCTAAGCTGGACTCCGGCTGTAGAAACCCCCTCAGTGAGGTTTTGGGTGGTGGTGCTGGTTCTACCAACCAGCCAGCAACCACCCCCGCCAGCAGCCCAACCCCCACGCCGGCACCGGGCCCTACGAACATCAGGACAGAAACTCAGATTGTTTCAAAAGGTGAAATCACAGAGGCTTGCAGGTTCAGCCTGGGGAGGAGGGGAAAATTGCCCAGCAATAACTAAACCTGAGGCGTAACAAAAGCTAACTGGTGTTTTTCCGAGCCAGTCCAGAGCGATGCTCACGCTCCATGAATGATGGTGCTTTGTGGCCAATTTGTAAAGCAGGGTTTGTTTTGCGAGGCTGAAATAAAACAGGTTGTAAGGAAATATTTGGGCATTCCAGGCAGCGACAGCCGGCGTGCTTCTGAGGGAGGAAAAAGTCTGCGGAGGGCTCAGAGGCGACAATTCCCGGGCAGAAAGCAGGCAGGGCTGGTGCTGGGCTGCCCTCAGGTGGAGTTTTTAGCAATATCCTCACTGGCAGCCACAGCCGGTACCGAGCAGTTTTCAAGTCTTGCGATGTGGTGGTAGAAAGACTCTACGGTGATCTTCATGGTTTCTGTAGGACACGGAGAAAGACAGCGTGCTTCCCAGTGAGCCCCCCGTGCCCGCTTCTGCCCACCATTGCGGCGTCGGGAAAGAGAACTTCAAAACGACTTTTCTTGCAAAGCACAGCAAAGAGCCGCCTAGTGTTTCAGCATCCCCGTCCCATTCAGCTGATGACAAGCTGGGTGGTGATTCTGTGTCCCGTGTCGTGGCGCTTCTGAAACTGGCTCTGCAGCGCCTTGCACTTCTGCCCGTCACCCCGTGGGAGTGGTGTAAAATACAGAGCGTAAAATCCGAGGGCAGCCAGCCTGTCTGTCTGGAAGCCTCCACAGGGATGACTTGATGCTCTCCTACATGCCTGTTGTAACGCCCACTGGTGACCACAAACCTTTCGGTCACCTTTTAAATCCTTGCGTGGCTTCCAAGGGGGCAACGTACACGGACAGCTCAACGCTGCTCTCTCGTGTAGACCTGTTGGCCAAGAGGCTGCAGCCCCCACGTCTCTCACCTCCTCAGCCGTGGTGTAGCTGTGCAGCGTGTAGCTCCCAAGTGCCATGAACACGTTAGGGTTCATAAGTCAGCCACTATAACTTCTTCACGCTTAGTTCTTAGAGAGGTATATGGCAAAAGCAGCGGAAGAACAAATTAAAGCTCAGAGGAATCAAGGCAGAGAAGCCAAAGCGATGTTGGCGGCATCAATCTACGCCACTGCCGCTCCCCGGGTGACTCGCTGAAGTGACAAGGAAGGGGGAAATGTTCGCTCTGCTTGGGTTTTTCTTTTTTTGTACTGAAAAGTTTGATCAAAAACACGTGATAGAGGCTGCGTGGACTTCTCACCACTGACCTCAGTGCCAGATCCATTGCTCTTGGTAGTTAACGACAAGTCAAAGCTCCACCCAGCAGCAGCGGCGTCAGGCTGAGCTCTGGCCGTGACAAGGCATGAAGCACTGTGCTGGGTTTGTGCGCTGCTCGAGACCTTAATGTCAGCCTTGATGCTTCTGGCGTCCTCCTTTATGAGCAGACCAACAGCTGCAGCTGCTGAAACGTTTGGGCAGCAAAGTGCCTGTGATGTTCTCACGATGAACTAAAGGTGACGGCGTAGAAGCTTTGTGCCACCTCCATCCACTGTCAGTCTTGCCATCACTGCAGACAGCCAGTGGGCTCAGCGCCGTCTCCAGCACCGCTAGCAGTGGTGTGCCCTCCTGCTTGTCTGTGCTCCCCCCTCACACATTACGAGTTTCCAGCTTCGTATCACCACTACTGCAAAACTGTGCCTTTCCCTTTCCTCTTCCATTAGAATATGGTCCTCTTTGGTCCCCAAGGAATCCAATGCATGACACCCTTGCAGGGAGGTCTCCTCAGGATGGCCCACTGCACCCAGTGAGCCTTAACCCTCCATTGCCCATACACCTAGGACTCCGACACTTCACGTTCCCCCATGATGACAAAAGCGCTCACTCGCAGTCCAGGTTGCAGGTTGGCAAAAGGATTTGAGTGCCCTTTTGTCCAACTGAAGATATAAAGATCACCTGCTTTTTCTTGGATTCAAAGCTCTTGGTGAACATTTGTAACAACTCCTCCCAGCCTGCGGATCTGCCCCCTTCCCAATGCTCCCCCTCAGCGGGGACACAGAGAGAACCACCATCAAGTCACAGCCAACAGTTCCTGGAAAACCTTGTCCTCATTAGTGCGTTACTGTTAACGGACTCAAGCTGTTACAACTAACAGGAGATAACTAGTCACTCGCACCACACGGGACCAATGCCGGCTGTTGACTGAGGAGCGGAGAGTCACCCTGACATGCCAGGGGCTTCTAGTAAGAGATTTGGAAGGTCCCCCAGAAGGTCCGCTCTTGCAGCAGGTATAATCCTGTAGTCTGTCCGCACTCCTCGGATATGGTCTTGGTTGCACAGCTGGCTGTTGATGCTCGAGCATGCTGGTGACCTCAGAAACCTTCAGCAGACTCATGGCATCCTGAGTATATCCACTCCTGCAGACTCAACAGCGCTGCTCGTCTCCGGAGCTTATCAGTTCTTGGGAGGCTTTCACCACCTATCTCTCAGCACACACCTCTCTTCAGCCTGCTGTTCTCCGGGAACTACTTCTCCACCCATCCCGACTGTACCCATCCACAGGGAAGAGACCTGTACAAAATAAGAGCTCAGCCCTGAGCAATGCAGCTGAGAAGACGCAGTACCATGAGACAGCTACGATCCACTGGATAGAGGCAGCTGAGGCTATGGTGGAACACCTCCTCCCCCTCAGGCTAGGGGCACAGAAAGGCTCCTGCATTCGTTAATAATCCTCTTGATGCTACACGGCGCAACCAAAGCCAGGACACTGTTATGGCAGTGGGGTGCACGAGCCGAGCCACGGGCTCACAAATAGAGCACGACACCAGCATTGCTGGAGCACGCGTCCGCATCAAGGTGCCAAGTATCTCCCCACGCCTCAGCATGGCGTTTGGCAAACCAGCCCAGCTCACCTCAGACTGGTCCAGGGAGGAGGCCCTGGGCAACAGAACTGCCAAAGGGGCAAGTCCCGACACACGGGGCCATGGCTGGGCCCTTGATGGTGGCTTCTCTTCAACCCTTGCTCTGTACGTTCACGTCCAGCTCGGTTTGGTACCAGGCCATTCCTTTTCAAAAGGCTCCTGTGGGCTGCAGAAGCTGCTTCCCTGGGCTAGGATGACCCACTGTCCACGGCAGGGGAATCAGAGCATCCTCAGGAGATCCCAAGGCAGAGGTATACAGCTCAACAAGTGAACCCCTTCCACCACAGCACCATAAAACCTGCTGCCACCTCAGCAACGTTCAGAGCTACACTGCTCAGAGCACGTCTCTGCTGGGAGGGCTCCTACCCTCACACCAGGGTAAACTTCTTCTAACCTCATTTTTTCTGTCTGAAACGCTTCTCCAGCATCACAGCATTGCCCTGAGCTTTACATCTGTCCAACCAGAACAGCAATGTAACTTAACTGTAGCGTCAAAAGTGTCCCTAGTCTGAGAGGTTGGGCAATATCAAAAGACCTAACCAGACCCAGCCCTAAACAAAGCCCTAAACCTAATCTTGAACCTTACTTATAAACCAAAACTTAAACCAGCCCCGGATGGAAACCTACTTTGGTGGTTTACATCACCACAAAACATTTTCCCATGGTCACCAACTTCATCCAAGCATGCTGAGGACACCCAACCTACTTCCAACACAGAAGGCCCAAATACTTACTCTATCTCAGCCCTTAGAGTCACCCTAATCTCATTGTCAACCCTACCCCTTGTCCTAAGCTAAAACTAACCCGAGCTCTATTCCTACCTCTGGCATGAAGCCTAAACACTTGCCAAATCTGTACTCAGCCTACCATTAAACCTAGCAAAATAATTTTACTGTGGAAACTAATGTGGGGGGGTTTATTTGCCCGAAAAAAGTTCCCTAAAGCAAATCAATTGACCTGAGAAAGCTGCAACCCACCCAAAAAGGTGGAGTTGAGAGGATACGACCATAACCTTACATGGAAAATTAACATTAACCCTCACCTTAACGACAAACCTCAGGTGGGGGCCTGGGCATAGCCAAACATTTCTCATGGCCGCCAAATCACTCCCAGCGGTGTGAGCACCGTGTGGAGCATCCGGGAGGAGCCGGGCTGGGAGAACCCAAACACCCAACGCGCACTCTGCAGAGGGGCTCCCACCCAGTGCCCAACCCCCAGTGTCCAACCCCCAGGGCCATCTGCTGGCGCGTGAGCAGTATGAACAAACCAAACCAGACACTTCTCAGCCAAAGACCATGAAAAGACACCATAAGCTGTAAAACACATTATAAGGTCTACTTACTGAATGTTAACTCAAGGAAAATTGAAGTTTATAATCC
Organism: Burhinus bistriatus; assembly: GCA_013397275.1. Lineage (NCBI taxonomy): Eukaryota > Metazoa > Chordata > Aves > Charadriiformes > Burhinidae > Burhinus > Burhinus bistriatus. Next base: position 22,595 of record VYXH01005257.1, read on the forward strand.
TCAGAGTATATTGTTCCCTCTTACTACACCAGCCATGTACTTTGGGGTCTCTACAGTGTTTTCCGTCTATAAAATGAGCAGTTTGAAACCCGGGTTGAAACACAGAAGAAAGCTGTGACTCATTCTGAATGTGGCAGGCCAGCGTGTCTCCGCAATGATGGTGCTGTCGCTTTACCTCCACGAGCATTCCCTTAGCTCCAAGAGAGCTTTCTCTCCGCACGATCCCGTGATACAGCAACACGCCGTAAATGGGATCCCAAAGCACGAATTGCCCAAAGCTGAACTGCATTTCTCCACCCTCGCTGCCCTGCTAAAAGTGCCCATCCACTGCTGTCTCAGGCCACTCTCCTCCCTATCTGCCCAGGGGCTCTCAGCCCCCGGCTACTGCTCCCCCCACCCCCCTAAGCAGCCAGCCCCACCAGAGCCCAGCAAACGCCTGGAGGTGGACCAGACAGGGTCTGCTTTGGACCTCCGAGTCCCGTCCACCAAGCACAGCAGGAGCTGTCAAGACACCTGCCTGCTACTCCCCAGTCTGCACCAGTTCGCTGTCCCAGTGCACGGGGCTGGTGGTCATTCGGAGGGGAGAGGTTGTCCTCCCCAGGCAGGGACACCACGAAGCCACCCTGCAGTGGCCTGCGCTGCCACCCGGTGTGCTGCTAGCCCCGAGCCGTGAGCTCATGCACAGCTCTGGGGACAGAGACCTCATGCCTGGAACCCCTGAGAAGCAGTAGATGGCAGAGGCAGCGCTTCAGACCTGCCAGCAAGGCTACAGCACGTACCACTGGCCCTCTGGCTCGCTCCCCTCCGCCCAGCCACCGCACAAGCACGCCGGTTCCTCGGTTGCCAGCTAGCAACAAACCCACGCGTGGAAAGCCTTTCTGCTGGCAACCTGCAAACACATCTCCTGCTGCGGGTCTGCCTACACCAGAACAATCTGGCACAGCTACTGACAGCAAAGATGCTCCCACAGACATTCATACTCTTTGCCTTTCTCCGCTCCTCCCAAGCGGGACAAAGGACTTGTTTTTGCTGGGGAAAGGTTGCCCCGTTTTGTCCACAGAAGGCAGTGCAGAAGGTGTGGACCAGGCTTGCTAGATGCCAACGTCCAGGTTTAGGAACGAGATGTTGCTGTACAACTCTGATGAGACCGAGCTGCTCTCCAGGGTGCGGGTCCGACCAGGCAGCGGGGATGGAGCGTGCTCCTCTGTTGAATCCTCACTCTTTGTGCTCCTAAGGAAGTTTTAAAAAAACAGAGAGATGCTATCTGCAAACTGCTTCTACTGCCAACTCCACGCCCGAATGGCCTCTAGCAGCGACCCCGAAGATTTGCCGTCTCTTTGGACGGTCCCAAAAGGAACATGAGGACAGACAAGGAATGGTAGCAGAGACAACTCGTAAGGTCTGTGCTCCAGGAAACCTCTTCGCACAGGACAGCCTATGTTTGCTGATGGACCCACCAGCTCTACCAGGAGACCGAAGGCTGCCGAGCATGCCCTGCTTCAGACCACAGGGGAGCAAAACACCCCCTGTGTTACGTGCCATGATCCTGGGCCCAGATCATGGGACGCAAGGCCCTTTTGCCCCACTGTCTTTAACCTCAGGGAAGGGCATGAGCTCAAATTCTGACCCTCTACGGGACTAACCCATCTCGCAGCCAAAACGCAGACGTACAGACATAGCTGGCAGTCACACGCGCAGAGACATGTGCACAAGGGACGGGCAAAAAACGCACAGAAATGCAGACACCACCAAGGGTGAAGACAATGTGGAGAAGGCTGGTGATGGGAGCTGAGAACGGCGCAGGGATCTGTGTGCGATCCTGAGAGGCTGGAGCAGCGGAGGGCTCCGGGGGTGCAGCAGCACAAGGGCTGCATAGGTGTGCACACCAAAAGGTGTGTGCGATGGAGGAGCTCTGATGCAGGGCAGATCTGGGTAAATGTAGGTACGCACCCAGAACGGTTCTGATGCAAGGCAGATTTGGGTAATGGAGAGAGCATGGCACGGGCTGGGGACGGGGGAAGGAGAAAAGGGTGCTCCAAGGGACAGAAAAGCTGGTGGAATGCGTTAGCACAGAAAGTGAAGAATTTTAGCTGGGGAGTTCATGACTGAAAGTGGTGGAAGGAAGAGGAAAGACGGGCAGGACGATCGGCGGGACGATCGGCGGGATTTGTCCGTCAGCAGCGTGGTGAGTGGTGCTTCAGGAGGGCTTCACCCCTGTGCAGCGAGGTGCCCTCTGGCAGCACTGCGCCTCGCGGGGACTTACGGCACGGCGTTGAACTTCCTGCGCAAAAGGTAGTCGATGACATCGGGGTCTGTCTGAAATAGCCTCCTTAGGATGTCATGCTGCATTTCGGGAGAGACCTGGGAGGGACACACAGACACGCTCGCGTGGCACCTCCTCCTCTCTGGAGGAGGACGAGCAGAGGCAGCCAAGGACAGTAAAGGACCCCAGGTCAGTAGGTGCTCACAGACCCGCTGTGTTGGCGTCACATCCCACACACCTCCCGGGCGTCTGAGCAGGACCTCAGCCCCAGCTTTTCCCACACGAACCCCAGACTTGTGGCTCCCTCTAGACCTGACAATTGCTACAATTGCTTTCGGAGACCGGGAATGTCACTTTCCCATTGACCCATAGAAAATGGACATTTCTGGTATTTCTCTGGAATGTCTCTGGAACTTGGGGTTGTTCAGCCTGGAGAAGAGAAGGCCCCAGGGAGACCTTATAGCAGCCTTTCAGCATCTGAAGGGAGCCTACAGGAAAGCTGGAGAGGGACTTTTTACAAGGGCATGTAGCGATAGGATGAGGGGTGATGGCTTCAAACTGGAAGGGGGGAGATTTAGATGAGATATTAGGAAGAAATTCTTTACTGTGAGGATAGAGCCAGATCCTTCCTAGAGGTGCCTGGGCACAGACCGAGGAGCAGCAGGGACGAGCTGCAGCAGGGACACTTCTGAGAAGGAACTTGTTTTTCCCCTGAGGGTGGTGCAGCCCTGGGACAGGACCAAGAGAGGTCACAGCTCTCCTTCCCTGGAAGTACGTAAACCCCAGCTGGATGCAGCCCTGATCTAGCTTTGAAGTGAGCCCTGATCTGGTTGGTCTGGAAGCCCCAGAGCTCTTTTCCCATACAAACGTTTACATGACTCTAAAAGATGTTTCTGGGAACCCCAGGTCGATGCATCCTCTAAGACGGGATGAGCACTCCCTGCCTCACACTGATGGTCCAAATCATCCACTGAAGAGTAGATCTGAAGTGATCCTGTGCTTCACTGCCCTCACCAGCTCTCCCCACTGTTACATCCTCCCCATATCTGCCTGAGGCTGTGGCACCTCCACACCATGCCATTGCCTTCCAGCTCCTTCCCTCTTCTAGAGTCTCCCATTTTTTCCTCATTTTTCCCCCCTCACCGGAATTTAGGGGAGAAACAGTAGTGAGGTGCCACTCCTGCAGTTGCTCTTGGCCAGTTGTTTCCTGTCCCAAACGAGCTCAGTCAGATGTCACCGGGGTGTAAGACAACAGGGAAGAGGGGACCTTGTTCATGGCATGACCCTCAGTCTGCCTTTACCATACCAGTAAAAGCCATCCCAAATTAATATTTACACCTGCCATAAGGAGTCAATCGCATTTTCATAAGCCAGCCCGAGTCATCTGCTGCTAAGTGGGGCTGTGAATACATCCTTCCTTCTGCTGCCATCAGAAGAGTTCAGAGGGCAAGGAAAGGTCTAGAGAAGCTTCCCTGAGAAAGCCTCACCTACCATGAACAAGGTCTGGTAGTGCTCAATCAGCCTCTGGAGTACCAGTATGATGGCAGTGCTCTCTTCAAAGTTCATGGCAACAGCATCTTTCTCCCCAGGCTTCTCTTTCTGAAGGATGTTGGGACCAAAGATTGTGGCCAAGTTTGAAACTGTCATTTTATTCCCAGGAATCTAGCAAGCAAGCACAAAAGGAAATGGCAGATTATAGATGCATCGTCAGGAGATGTCCCAGGATAGCCTCACCCAACCCAGGACAGGAACACGAGCTGCGCAGGGAGACCGGGGTGTTGATCTGGGTCCAGTTTGGTCCCCTCCAAGCTGGTGGCAGGGCCAGCATGAAGGGTATGAGGTGCTGGACCACACGGTCAAATCCCCCTTGCATCAGGGCCTCCATTCCCATCTACCTCACTTTCACAACCCTTACCAAAAGGGAACAATCAATATTTCTATATCATCTTACCATATGGGACAAAATCAGTCTCTCTGAATGACGGAGAGACTTACAGCTCAAATTGTGCAAAGAAACCAAAATCAACCTCAATGCACAATCATAAGTCCTTCATGAAAGTTGGAGGTGGAAAACCAGAATTAGTCCGTAGAAAATGCCCCTTGCGCTGCTTACGGACACACAGCCAGGTCTCTCTGGGCTTACTGCAACCCAGAAAGCCCCTTAGCTGAACCGAGAGCAGTCCAGACCTGCCATGGACAAGGGGATTTATCAACAGTTTGGTTTTGCCAAAGGATTCACCCAGGCTTGCAAGAACCTCTGCTTGGTTTTCACCAACGAAGTTTGAGCCACCCCTTCTTCAAGCGGTCGACCCGTTCGGGCCAGCCTTACCTCCTGGCCGTTGGGGCCCCAGGAGCTCTCGGCGTGCCGGGCCACCTCGCTGAGGAACCGCAGGAGCCGGTGCAGCGTGTCGCTGTGGCAGGGGGGCAGCAGGAAGAGCAGCAGCTGGAGGGTGGCCAGCTGCACCGGACCCTCCATGGCTAGGCAGAGAGCAGGCCATTAATTAGCACGGATCCCAGCCCGCTAGGCACCTCCAGCTGGACAGCCCTCATTTACATCCACGGTAACGAGCTCTGGAGGGAGCCAGACTGGTGTCTTACCCTTCATCCCATCCATTCAGGGATAAGCGCTCTGGGACATCCCAGCAAGCGCTGTGATGTGACTGCATTTGATTTTGTAAAGCCCCATAGTCGAAGACTGTCCTCGACCAGAGGGATTATAATCCAATTATCCAANCAAACTGCAGCAGCTCCACGTGGCAGTGCCAGGCAGCACATCCCTAACCCCCCTGCTGTCGAGCAGTTTTGGCAAAGAAGGGTGGTAGGGAAGGACCTGGGAGCCAAACGTTTGAAAGATCGTACGTGGCGTGATGTGAATTCATGGATTCACCCTGTAGTCCAGGACCACCCGGCCTTTTTATTAACAGTGTCAGCAAAGGGAAAGAGTCACCCCAGCGCTGCGATAGGGGTGCGGAGCTGACAAGGGAGAGGGACAGGGAGAGAGCAAACACTCATCAAAAATCAAATCTGAGGGAAGAAGGATGGCAAAAGGGAAGCAAAGAGATGGTGACGGAGACCAAGGGCAATGCTGGAATCTGCGGACACGGTCTAAAAACTCGGTCACCCGAAATATGGAGGGTGGGGGGACCCGTGCAGAGCATTTGCAAAGACACCCTCACGGGCAGTGCAAGCTGATGGGCTGAGCTCCTGCGCAGCGCGCTGGGTGGTGCCGGCACCCGGTACGGAGCCAGGGCACTGCGCAAGAGGAAAATTCCCTTACAAAACCAAACGTGGCGGGCGGACCGTGCAGGGTGAGTCTCTGCGCTCCGGGTACTCACAGGCTGTGCTGAGGAAGGCTGCATAGAGCTCCCTGGGAATGAGGGAATCCGGCATGTCCCGGAGAAACTCTTTGAGCAGAGCAGCCACATCATGAACGCTCTGATGCTCATCCAAGAAAACATCGCGTCCTTGGTCAAACTCTTCTCTCAGCTTAAAGATGGAAGAAAAGAGAAGAATAAAAGCAACAGTCAGTTCTTCCTCTTTCTACGAGCCGTGCTGTCGGGATCTGCCCCTGTACGGAGCTACTGCAATGGCAGGACAGGAGGGGGGCTACTCCCAACGTCCCTCTGATGCAGGGCACCCCCAAAAAAGGCATGCCAGAGCCCAACAGCCTGCTGCTGCCCAGAGGGTGGGCCACAGGACCAGAAGGAGCTCCTGGCTGGTGAAGGGAGCCCAGAGTGGGCTCTGAAGTGCCAACCAGGGGATGGAGGCTCATCTGCTAAAGGCAGCTTGGCGCTGAAGCCAGCTCTCCACGGCTGGCAGAAGGACCCAGCAGCAGGTTACAGGTTGTCTGTGATGCAGCACATGCCTGTGATATTTTAGACCTCTCCACGTCAATGTCTGCTTTATTCATTCCCTACCCATGCAAGCATCTGTCCCTTGGATGCGGTACTGCTACAGAGGATGCGGTGAATGTCCCACTTTACCTGCTGAACTCTTTTCCTGGAGCTCCCAACCCGGAAGATGCCCACCGTTTGGAGACCTGGCAGACAGACAGGTTAGTGCTCTGCTTGCCCACAGCCCCCTGCCACCCCGGCTAGTCCTTGGAGCACCTCAACATCATGGAAGGGGTTCTCTTGCACTGCAGGCGAGGCAGTATGCCCTTCCGCGCTCCTGGCAGAGGGGCTAAAAGGAAAGGTTTTGGAGCCATAAGATTTTCTGGGGCTGTCTGGGGGTCAGGGAGGGGAGCTCATCTGCACAGTCACTCTGAGCGAGATGCCGGATTTGCAGGAGGAGTGGAGGCCAGAGCGCACCAGGAGATGGGTCACTGATACACACAGTGACATTCACTTCTCAGCCCAGCCCAGAGGACTCTCCCTGGGTGGCTTTCAGGAGCACGCCCTGCCCCAGGAATCAGCTGCCTCCTCCCATCCTGGGGAACAGCCGGGCCAAACTGCCCCAGCCCACCACGCATGATGGGTTTTACCAGCCTACTGTGGGGCAGGCTGTCTGGCTGGAGAGGTGTGCCTATTTACCGTGTGTTTCAATGTGTTTGCAACATCTGTCCACAATCCGCGGGACCTGCCAGGTGATGGGGTTGAGGCTCAACATCTTTTTCTTGCCCAGGCTTCTGCATGGATCCAGCTCATGGGGGTGTGACAACTGCAGTGCCTCCAGCAGCTTGGAAGTGTTGTCACTCAGGTCAGCGATGGAGTCCACAGACATTGCCCCCTGAGATGGAGCAGAGGTGATTCGCAGGGTGGCAGGAACTACCCCACAAGATCCCAGTACACCGTCATTGCTGTCACCTCAGAAGTTTGTGGGAAAGGGAGGCATCACCTCCAAACGAACACAGAGGTCTACAGAGCCTGTCTGGGGTTCAAGAGAACCACAGAGAGACTTTTCATCTCCCATGCATTCGTTTATGTGCGCTGCTCCTAGTGTGAGGTGTCTCTGAAGACAGCCTTCCCACTGGGACAGACCCTACACCGCACGCAGACATGGGGGAAAGAGGAAACATCCCCAAATCTTTCACCTTTGACTGCGCAGTGTACTGGATTTAGTTACCTGTATGGGAGCTGCTTCACACCAGGGGTTACGGGGGCTTAGCAAGAGCCGGGTGTGGGTCTCTGCTCCAAAGAGATGAGGCAAACCAAACCCAGCCGAACACCCACCTCCCCTCGCAGGGAACAGGACCACCAAGAAGGTGGCCAAGGCTGACCAGCCATACCATATTCCTTGTCCTTCAATGCCAGGGTAGTCAATGGTGAAAGCAGACCAGTTCAGTGGCACAGCTGATGTCCCCACAGCAGGGACGGGTCTCTCTCTGCTGCGTGGCCAGGGAGCCAACAGGACCCACCATCGACAGCCACAGCTTCTGGTGGGAGTTTTGCAAGTGTGAGGCCCAGTCTCCAAGATGTGAGGCAATGGAGGAGTAGAAAAATCCACACTACTGATAATGAATCTCTTCCTATCCCTATCTACCTTTGGCTACCTGGCCACATCCTTCTGGTAACCTTGGCTCCGTAGCAGCTGAGCTAGTAAAGCCTGTCCCATCCCTCACAGTCCATCTCCTGGGAGAAGTAGGGGCATCCCACCTCCCTGAGGGCAGACCAGGACTGACCCAGCACGCAGCACGATTAACTCACATTCATTAAGAAAAACCCTGGGAAATCATATTTATTGCTGAAGTCAGAGCTTCCCCCAACCTACACCACCACCACCACCACCACAGCCCATTTTTGCAATCGTACCCTTCGCTGGCTCCAGGAGCTCTTGTCCAGAAAAGCTGGGGAAAGCGGCTCCTCCGGGAATACCCCGCAGGGTACCAGGCCACAGCTCCTGCCCATCGGGGACCTCTTCTGCCTCTCAGCCCGAAATCTCGTCACTGTCGCTTCCACCTCCAGGCAGAGCCGGCGGCTCTTCTTCACTGCTTCCTGCAGTTGTTTGTAGGCACGGTCATTGGCGATGACTTGGAAAAGTGGGATCCCAAAAGTCTGAGGAGAGCAGTCTAGGGAAAAACATGGGAGAAAGGGAAAAGTGTCACTAGCAGGAGAAACAAGAGGGAGCTGCACTAGCACAGCCCAGCTGCCAGGGACACACGTGCCTGCCTGGATAAAATAATTAACTGACAGAAGAGAATACCAGGATACTGTAAAGGTGACCACCAGCAGGAGAGTGAAGAAGACAACGCATAAAACAGATTCAATACATAACAAGGAGATCTGTAGTTCGAATCAGTGCCTTGCATGCCCTGTCCCCTCCTGCTCCCTGCTCCTCCTCCAGCTCCCCAGGAGCCCGGAATGCCTGGGGTGGGTGGGGAAGACCATCCCCAATGACCTTGGGCAAACCCAAAGGGGAGCTGCTGTCCCTGGAAAGCCCTGGGGCATTGCCTGGTGGCACTCAGGGTGCAGGGCAGTTAGGGAGCAGAGCGGGGAGGGCACTGCATGGGAGATGGCGTGCCGGAGGAAGAGGAGGGAGACACAGGGGAGCTGGGAAGATGGCAGGAAAACTGGCCTCCATCATCATGCTTGTTGCAGCCTTTCCCAGTTTTTCCTGAACTTTCCTTCCTTTTACTGGTTACAACCTCATGAAGACGCCATAGCGTCTATGAAGTGGGGACTTCCTAGATCACCAGAAATATTTGATACAAAAGATTCTTAGCAAATTATAACCTTCAGTTTTCTACAGGGTTTGTGTCAGCTATGCCTGTTTGAGAGTAACGGTCTTGGTATTAATGGCATGTTTCTGAAATAACTTTCCCCTCCGTATCTCCTTGCAGATGCAGGAAGAGCTCTCCCTACTTCCAGCCTCCACACCACCCTGAGCCAAGGGGTTTGGCAACCGGAGCACAAGCCACAGATCCATTTTGTAAAATATCAGACTGCTGCTCAATAATTTGAGTGGACTTTGTACTGGTGTGAAGAAAACTAGTAAGTGCTCGTTCCCCGCTGGCCGTGCTCTACGCTTCTGGTTTCCCCGGGTTTGTGGCTGACATCTTCCAAGGGACAATGAAACAGAACTTGAAGCAGCGAGACTAGGGGTAAAATGGGCAGACAGAAATATTCCTATGTATACATCTTTACAAACGCACGTTTATGCACACACACACATACATCCCTTCCAGAGTCTCTCATGCTTGTCCACGCATTGCTGCGCCCCACTCTGGAGAACAGCAAAACAACACGGGACAAAGCACCTTGCTGGATTTGGGCACCTCCCAGCTCAGCCCCATCAAAACGCACCAATTCCGTCTGAGAGCAGGGACCAAAACCTGGGTAAAAGGGCGGCTCCTCACCTTTCTTCTCCTTTGAAAAGCTCTCCAGTTTCTGGCGGATAGATTTGCTGCCTTTAGGTCCAACTATAAGGAGAAAAGAAAGCAAAGGTTCTGCATCATTTAGCTGGTTTAGTACGGTCTCCCCTTAAGGACATTTGCCTTCCTGCACCCTGGCAGGCAGAGCTCGGCCACAGCCTCCTCCTGCGGGCAGAGGGACGCTGTGGGCCTGACGTGGCCGTGGCCCAGAGAGACCACGTGGGGTGGCACGGTGGGCATCAGCTACCTGGGGGCAAGAGCCCCAGAGGTGGGCCACCATCCTCCCACTGTGGAGAAAGGGACCCCTCCACACGCAGGCACCTGCACTGGGGGGCTCCCATGGCACCAAACCATAGCCGTGGGTTAAAGACACCCCAGCTGTGGCATTCACCCGCCTGGCTCAGAGCTATAAACTCCTCTCCGTCAGGGCTTATTGATGCCTTACGATCCAGACGTGCAACCGGGCAACAGGCAAAACTACAGGTCAGGGCATACGAACCCCCAGGCAGCCAGCAAATTAACTGGTGTCACAGACCAGGGGCAAAACGAACCACGGCTGATCTCTCTGGCAGCATCCTAGCTTCCATGCCCCGCCAGAGGAAACGCCTGATGCCACGAGAGCGACCAAGTGTGGTCTGTGCATGGGATGTGCTGGGAGACTGCGGTGAGCGGCCAAGACCAGCCGCCAGCAAAGGGGTTCTCACACATGAAAGAGCAGTAGAAAAGCCTTAGCTGTGCAAAGGCTGCAGCTTAAAACTGTTCCGGCCACCTTTAAATTTTGTGTCCATGTTATATGTGACCCTGTATTAATGGTGATGTCCTAGCAATTACTTAATGACTAAGAAAGCTACCTTCATTCATCCTCAGAGGTCTGGTCTCAACACTGGAAAAAGGAATACAGCCCCAGAAAAGCTTTTGTGAATGTTTTACAGACAAATAAAGTTAGACAAAACACATACCACCAGAAATCCCGTAACGGTCCAAGAGACTCAAGCCCCACTGCTAAGCATTCCCCGCATCGTACATCCCAGGACGCCAGTCACCATATTTTGTCGCAGCAATGAACCGAAAACTCATTCACTGCCCACCCTAAATCCAGGACAGATTGTCCTATTCTGGGTTGTGCTCCTTATTCCTAAGGAATTTTCTTCCTAGACACAGCTTATATAATTGTTTGGGTTATTCTGTAAGATTTAGAAGAAAGTTATGAAAGTTGGTATGAGCAACATGTGCATAAAAGAGTAGCCTACATTAATTATTCTGCAGCACCATATGTGTTGTTTCATTCAAACGACCAGATAGGAGGAAAATGAAGAGCAACCTGGAGACAAAACCCACCCAGCTAAGGAAAGAAGAGGCAAAGCCAAACTCCACCGTTCAGCACCGACTTAGGAGGGGTGACACAACGTGCTGGGGCTGAGCATCAGCACAACGCTCCACTCCTAAAGCCATGCAGATGTTCCTGAGGGAAACACACCATGAGGCAGCACATCGATAGTAACGAAACCATCGGGATCCCCCTGCCCAGAAAGCCTGAGCCAGTATCTCCACGAGAGAGCGACACATATGATCTGCTACAAACCCACGAGACGAGGACAGCTTCTTTTCACTGAGATGCATTACAGCAAGCTCAATGCTGTGCATCCTTCAAAGATTTCATCTATCTTGGTCATCTCCTGCTTGAACCACAGACTCGGTCCCACCGACTGGGCCAAAATGAGATGTAGTGCCCATGATGCGTGTGCTTTGTGTCCTAGTTTGAGGTAAAACAGGACCAATTTTCTTCAGTAACTTTACTTTTTAGCTAGGCCTCTTCTAACTGCCGAAATTCACAGCATGTTGTGCAGAAACTGTTGGCTCTCAGAGTGACAAGACCCATGTTTATAGTTGATGCCAAGGAATGGGATGCAGAGAGGCTCCTGCTTATCCTTATTGCTGTCACACCCAAGGGCAGCCAACTTTGGTATTTGCCCCGTTGGAGGGTGGGAAGCGGAAAAGCTTAGAGGGGTCACACCTGCGGGGAGGAGCGGACAGGACAGGTGACCCAAACCTGACCAGCAGGGTGTTCCATCCCATCTGCATCGTGCTCAGTACAAAAGCTGAGGGATCAAAGGGTCAGCCCTCTTTCTTCAGGGGCCGGCGTCCGAGGACTCTGTCTGTTCATCTGCCTTTTGATCCCGATCCTGAATCCAGATCCAGAATCCAGTTCCCATCTGTCACTGAGTCCAGTCTGGGACTTCCCCAGTGCCTGTTGGTGACGTGATCGTCATCCTGGGAGCTTGATACGGTTTTGTATATATTTCATTATTTTCTTTTTATTATTAAAATTTCATTAAAGGAGCTTAGTTCCTTCTAACTCGTAAGTCTCTTTTCTCCCTATCCCTTTGAAAAGAGAGGTGGTGGAGAGCACCAATCCGGCCCAAACCACGACATTCCGCAGCTCCGGAGGGTCATCCCGAAGGGGGCTATTTGCCATCAGGTCTGAGATGCTGCAGAAGTTTGTGGGGAGTGAACGAGGTAAGGACTGTTGGCAGGAAAAGAGCAGCCCAGAGGGCATCAAAGCTGAAGGCTGCCCCAAAAGAGTGTTCACAAGGGGACGGACGCCCTCTGTTCCTCATCGGCTGGGTATGTGGAGATATGAGGATTCCAACAGGTGAATTTTCCCTTGAGGAAAATAATAACAACTGTGCAATGGCTGTTTGTTAAAGAAGGCAGGAATTTCACGTGGGTGGATGTTGGGGAGCAAGTACAGACAGGAGGATGGACCCCAGTGGAGACCGTGCAGCCCAAATTCAGGCATTTCCGAACGCTGTTGCAGGTGCAATAGTTTCATAGCTAATCTTCAGCATCCCACATTGCCTCCCAGGCAATTAACTGCAAAAAAAGCAATTAGCAGGTAGAAATCTAAAGGATACAAAGATGGACAAAAGGAAGGGGGGATCCACCAGGCAGCAACTGCTTCCTTCAAAAAACCAGGTGAGCATGAGAGTGGTGTCCAAAACACACACAAGGATGAGATCAGGACTTTGCAGCCCCCTGCACTTATCCTGCAGGAAGAGAGGAGCCCAACAGACAAAATGCAGCACACTTAACAGCAAGGAAGGAGATACTATTTTTCTTTTTCTTCTTTTTTTTTTTTTTTGCACTGCACTGTTCCCTAGAGAAGCTCCTGCTGCAGGGTATCACTCAACATGGGATCACCACAGCTCAAAAAAAAAAAAAAAAGAAAAGGAACCAAGATGTTTGTGGTCAGAGTCCCCCAGGGAGCGGAAGGCCGTCTGTGGTGGCTGGTGCTGCAGCCCTGGGGCAACCGGGAGTTCTGGGAATGTGAGGGGAGATTTCTCTCTTTTCTTGAAGCCATTTCATTGCATGAGATCTTCCAAACGTTAATTAAGACAGGAAACCAAACTTGGATGTCGCCCCGAGTAAGTACTTGCTGTCCAGTACGAGGTTGAAGTTGGGCATTAGGCAAAGCTCCTTCCCTGGAACAGGTCCTCAGGGATGTGGGGGCTCCATCTGCGGGGGGGTCCCAGCCCCCTCTGCCCTGGGCTGGTGCTGGTGACAGCCCTGCTGCGAGCGGTGGTGGGGCTGGGGACCCCCGAGCTCCCTTTGCACCCGCACTGCTGGTACCACACCACCCTAGGGCTGATGAGCTGTAGGCATCTCCTGCCCTACGGGGATGCCAAAATACGGCCCAGGGCAGAGGAGGCATTCCAAGGTGGTCTGGCCACTCTTGAGTAACTTGGGAAGGAGTCAGCTGATCCCCAACTCACTGTGTTTGCTTGGTTACATGTGTAGACACTGGGGGACGCAGGCAGCTACGGGAGCCCAGACGATGCCTGTATGTCCCTGTGGGCCAGGACAGAGGACCTCAGTGCCTCTGGAGCTTCTACATTTATCTGCTCATTAACTTCAGTAGCACAGCTTGTAGCCTTTCATAAGCCCCATCCCAGCATCAGGACTTTGTGCTGGACACTAATCCAAAAAACAAAGCTTGTCCCATCCCAACGGCATCACGATAGTCCCAGTGGAAGACCTCGCCAAGTCACATTGCATCTGGTTTGGATTAGGGGGATCAGAGGCGGACAACAGGCAAGGTCAGATTCTCACACTCCTCCGGACAGGCAAACCCTCCTCAAAAGGCTGATTAGGCCTTCGAGGCTCCGACCAAAGCAGGGAACAAAAAATAAAACGGACCAAAATGTGTCACAAATGTCTTTCCATAAACATCACCCCGTGTTATGAAGTGCGGGCGTGGGGATGAGCAGCAGTAACGGCCCAGACCTCAGCCCGCCCTCAGCAGGAGCCGCCCTCTCCCACGCTCTACCTTTAGCCAGGCGGAGATCCCCAACAAGCAGCTTCTCCTGCAGCTGGTAGAGAGCAATCTCCTGCAGACTGGCCCTCTCCAACTCCGAAAGGCTGTGCAGGGGCACAGGCTGCATCCTGCTGCTTTGTCCTGGCAGAAGAGCTGAGATAAAGGTCCTGTGGAAAACAGACATATAAAAATAAGAGTCAGGAGCACGTGGCAGAGACGCCTGCTTTAGGAGAGAAGCTGCTGAAAATGCCACAAGGTGTCTCTGTAAGTGCAGGAGACACTTGGCCCTCTTTCCCCTCGCCAAAGAGCCAGCCGAACTATAGGTGCCCCGGCCACACCATCTCACTTTGCCCTTCCAAGCAAAGGCCTTGGAGGCATCAGGGAGTACGTGGGGGACCTCAGCCCTGGCTCCCAAGACCCCACAGGCTCCCTGAGACGTCTCAGTGCTTGGCAGAGAGCTCCCTGGCCAATTCTGTTTGGCTCCCTGGCTGGCTGCCTTCTGTTTTCACATGAAGCCCAACACCATCAGGCTCACGTACACAAGACGGGGCACATCCTGGATAGCCAGAGCAGGGACTGTGGTCCTCATGCTGGGACTTGGCCGTTCTTCACCATGGGGATATAGTTCCCAGCTGGCATTACCCTCAAGACCACGCTCCATGTGAGGATGGAGGAAAGTCTGACCATCTCCTTACCAAACCGAGAAGGCACAACGTGTTCCGAAGCACGACAAAAACTCGTGCGAGGAAAACCATAGTAAGCAGTGCTTCGCCCTGCTTGGTCTGAGACCTTACCAAAGAGGCTCCTCTTCCCACCTGGGAGCTGCTCAGCAAACGACACACACACAGAGCCAGGGGCTCCATCCCAGCGTGTCCTCAGGTCGCGCCCACAGACCTAGCCCTCAGCTGCAGGTATGGGCGGCCACATTGGGACCAACTCTGGATACGTTCAGACTTGGACTTCCTTGGCCTTCCCGTCCCGCTAAGAAGTGGCACCTAACGAAAAGCTCCTCCTGGCTGCTGTGGCAGCCTGAGCATTTCCCAGCTGCCCCCTGACACCCCCTGGCTTCGTCTCTGCCCTCCAACGATCTCCACCAAGTCAGGGGGCCCGAACCGTTTGGCACCATGTTAAGAGGTCCCAGCAGCCCATCTTCAGACACATCAGCTGAACGCTGCTCCCGGCCAGCCCCCAGCTGCAGCTCGACACAAGCAGAACCGTGGGCTCTGGGTAGAAATGGCTTGGGAGGAGACACCAGGCTCGGACCGCTCTTTGGAGGATGCTGTGCAGATGGACACCCCTCCTCTCCTTCACCTGTATCCCACCGCCCGCTGATATGAGGAGTAACCGAGGAGCGGTGACCTCCTGAGACAGCCCTGAAGGGTTCTGGCTCGGGCTGGTTTATGGTGGCTGTTCTGCGTGGGGACGCATGCACGCTGCCGCTCCCTCTCCCCTCCTGCAGCCGGGAGAGGTTGGGCTGGTGCTTCCCACCCCGCAGAACGGTGGGTGTAGCGGTTTCCCTCGGGGGTGGGTGAAGAGAAGAGAGCTTTGGGGTCACTAAAAAAACCTCTAAAACCTGAAAAGCATCACGCATCCCAATAAACAAGACTCACGGCCCCCTTTCATTCACAAGCTCTTCCTCTCTGCCACTCTCTCCCCATTTTAAATTGGTTTATTTCTTCATTTAATACTTAACACTGAGCTTTATCCCTTGTAAATCAGACACCTCCAGCCCCAACCAGTGCTGCCGAAGCCTCACCGGCCCCTTTGCCATCGGCTGGACCGCAGCCCACAGCCCCACGCAGGTCACGGTCGAACACCCCATCCCCTCTCCCGCACGGCTGGGGGTCTCTCCCTGCTCTTTGAAGCCTCCCGGGAGGGACCCACACCGGCTCCCGGCTCCTTGCCCCACACTAACCTGGGTGCCGCAGCCCCGTGCCCCGCGCCGCCTCCCCGGCACCCAGCGAACCCAGCCATGGTCCAAAGAGCAAAAAGCAGCAGTAAAGGGAAGAAAGGACCAAGGTTATCAGCACGCACGCAGAAAAGATGCGGTCAGAGTACAGGCTGCGTGAGCAGCCTTCCCGAAGAGGGCTTTAAGGCAATAATGAAAAATAAATGCCCGGAAAGCTCCTCGAGCCAGTGGTGAGGCTGAGAACAGCCAGGGGGGTGACAAGGCAGCGGGCACAGGCTCTTGGCTCAGCACGGACTGCCCACCTCCATCCCCTGGTTCCGGGGAGGGCTGCTGCCTGGGGCGCTGCTTCTTTTGGCCAGGCTTTCACTTTCTAAAGATATTTAGAAAGTTACATAAATTAAAAAAAAAAAAATAAGTGTTAGGAACTCCCCAGCAGGACACACCGAAAAGGGAGTTCAGCTAACAAGAAAGATATTCTTGAAACGCTTGATGTTTATTACAGAACCGGCGTGCCTCAGCATGGACGTGGTGCCGAAGGTGAGCTGCAGCGCAGCCACGCCGCCGGGCACAGCTCAGCGCCGTGGGACGATTAAAACCGGGGCACCCGGGTGCCCCACGACTGTCTCCTACACTGGCCTCGGGGGCAAATCACCCAGGAAGGGCTGGTGCCATCCTGCTTACACCGCCACTAATTCCGCAGGCAGCAGATGTAGCGCTGACCCCCCCCAGGTGGGGGTCTGGAGCTCAGGGGACACGTTAGCAAAGGGGCCAGAGAGTCACAACACCCGGTTAAATTTCAGGCCAAGCACAGCCCATGGAGGCGTTCATGTCTTGCTTGAAAAGAGGCTTTTTCATTATGAAATTATCAGACAACGTCAGGAGCCGTTCTTTGGGCTCTGCAGCTTGCTTCGGCCGCCCCTCAGCTCTCTGCCCCTCCACCCGCTCCCTCCCAAGGCAAGCTCAGCAATCAGCCTCCAATGCAATACCTGGCTTTCTATAACTTTCAACCTGCAGGGAAAAATAGTCTGTGGAAGGCAGAACCAGCCCTTCAGGAAGGTATTTCATTTACTCTGTCATCAGGGCTGCAATGTAAGAGGTCAGTCTTTAAAATAACTAACTGGTCCTACCAAGCTTTGCAAACAGAGATCCTGGGACATAGAACCATAGAATGGGTTGGAAGGGACCTTGAAGACCATCCAGTCCCACCCCCCTGCCCTGGCCAGGGACACCTCCCACTAGACCAGGTTGCTCCAAGCCCCGTCCAACCTGGCCTTGAACACCTCCAGGGATGGGGCAGCCACAGCTTCTCTGGGCAACCTGGGCCAGGGGCTCACCACCCTCACAGGCAAGAATTTCTTCCCAATATCTCATCTAAATCTCCCCTCTTCCAGTTTAAAGCTGTTCCCCCTCGTCCTACGGCTCCACTCCCTGATCCAGAGTCCCTCCCCAGCTTTCCTGTAGCCCTTTCAGATACTGGAAGGGGCTCTAAGGTCTCCCCGGAGCCTTGTCTTCTCCAGGCTGAACACCCCCAACTCTCCCAGCTTGTCCGCATGGAACATGCGCTCCCCTGGGATAGCCCGGGCGGGAGAAGGGGGCATAGACAAAACGTTGGCTTTGACAGGCAAGATCACCTCCACTTGCCAGCAACAGCTCGTGTGTTTCTGCCTTGCCAGAGATGGGGACGAGCAGAAGTGGTGCCTGAGCAGGAGCCTTCGGGCAGGACGGGAGCAGCTCTGCTGCCTGCAGATGCTGCAGATGGACAGACAGCCCCTGGGACAGACACGCTAAAGGAAATGACCTTTCTGCAGGCGAAGCTCACAGCTCCAGGCAGAGCCCACCTTCCAGCCCCTGGAGCGGGAGGGATGGTCAGAGTCAGGGAGGACGCGGCTGCCTTGGGGCAGGGAGGAGGAAACCCGATTAGGAGAGGGAGCAGAAAGGGAAAGCAGGAAGGAGAAGTCAGGGGAAGCGGCCGCTTATCTGGCCCTACTGTAACTGCTAGGAGAATAGCCCTGTAAAATGCCACCATCGCCAGCTCTCCGATAAACTCCTGCTTCAACTGTTAACCCCAAAGAACCCAACCTTACTTCTTGCAAGAAGCTCCCCGGAGCAGGCTGGCTGGGGACCACCACCAACAGCTCCGCACTCCTGCTGGCAGCACGCAGCCGGGTGGGCATCCCGGCCCCGAGCCGGGCGATGCCCTGCAGAGCCCCGTAGGGCAGCGGGGCGGGCAGGAGAGCTCGCTCCAGCCCGGGCAGGCACCGGTGCTCCCCGCACGGAGGAAAAGGGGCCACGACGCAGCGGGGGCAATAGTCAGGGTACTGCAAACCCTCCTTCAGAGCAGCATGCCATAGAAGGAATCTTACTCGAAAAGATACTTTCGCTGGGAGCATTAACACGGCACTTCCTCTCTGCGATGACTTTCCCTGCTTATTTTTAGGAGTAGGGCTTATTTAAGGAAATCTCATGGGAAAAGCTCAGCTCAACCACCCCGTCTATTCCCAAGGATGCTCCCCCATCTTCAGCAGCAAAGTCACCCTCTTCCCAGCTGGAATGAAGGGTCGACATTTACCTTCCTCGTTTCTCTCTCGCAGCACGGCCAGCGGCAGCCTGGGCTCCCTTCTCTTCCTTCAAGAGGATGGTTTTCACCGTGTCTCGTGCGGCCCCGCAGAGCGGGTGGGAGAACCTCCCCTGCCTGCTGGCGGGAGGAGAAGAGGAGAAGTGACGGAGATGAGACGCTGCAGCCGAGCGCGGCCGAGGGGAGGAGAGGGGGGGATGAGAATGTGAATTTTCTGCCAAAAGAAATGAGAGCCAGAAACACTGTGTGTAGAGAGAGGGCAGGGTTCGATGGGAAGGAGCAGCACTTCCCACGCCTGACAGTGTTTGTGCCTTGGCAGGGGATCGATCATTGCTCAATCTACCTCCTCTGTCTCCGTGCTCTCCCCACTCTTATGTGACTAGGACATCTACCGAACCATCAGCTGTCCCAGCAGATGAAACCCAAAAGGGAAATTTGCTGCCTGGGTGCTGGTCAATGAGGACCAGTGGATGGTTTTCACCTTGGCTCCCCACACAGACCCCTCAACTGCTCCAGCACAGCATCTTCCCAACGACCAAGTCTCCAGCACGGGCAGGCACCGGCAGGCTGGGCCAGGCACGTTGTTGCCCTCCAGAGCCACAATGGGTCTGAGGGGCTGCGGGGCGCCCTGCGAAGATCTGACACTGAAGAGGTCACCAACCTGATGGGACAGATGTACAGGCAGCATCTTGTATGACGTGTTGTACATGGGGGGTTACAGACCCCAGAGAGCCTGACACATCCTCAGGAACCTGCAAGACATGCATGTTAACACCCAAAATTGGCACCTCCTTGCACATCAACACACCCATGAGCACACTGGGGACCGCAGCCAGGCTCCTGGTCCATGACACGGTGATGATAGGGGTGCTGTCCCAGCTCTGCCCAGTCCCGCTGGAGGAGCTGAGGACACGGTGCAGAGCCCCGGGCAGCCATCCAGGGACTGCTCTGCGAGGGTCTGCCTGCAGCGCAGGAGAGGGTGACTGCCAGCATGAGGTCTAATGAAAGACCATCTCTGCTCCCATGCCCAAAGAGAAGGCAAACATCTGCAGCGCCCCAAGATGCAGGTCTGGTCACAGCACTGGGGTGACAGGCCTCACCTAGGACCTGTCGCACTGCTGCTGATGCTAACAGGGTAACTTTCCTCTCAGCAAAGGGTCCCCAGCCCTGCCGAGGACCTGGCTGTCCCTCAATGGTTGGAGCTGCTGACCTGGTGCCAGGAGTGCCAGGCAGAGTCCTGAATGGGATATCCACTCACTGGTGGACTGCTAGCACCAGCTTCCATCTAGCAATTCAAACCCCGGGACGCTCAGACGTGCTCACTGATGAGTGCGAGGAGATTCCTGGCTCCTGCCCTCCAGGGCACTGCAGTCCCTCACCATGTTCTGCCAGCGCTCGGATGCCCACACCATGACACATCCCCTCCCCGGCCCAGCTCTATCATCTCCAGAACATTTTTATCCAGGAGGGGCTGTGTTGTCCACAGCCTCCCTTTTAAACCAGACACCTCCTGTTCATTTAGAACCCAAATGAACACCCCCAACTCTCTCGGCCTGTCCTCCCAGCAGAGGTGCTCCAGCCCTTGGATCACCTTTGTGGCCTCCTCTGGACCCGCTCCACAGGTCCGTGTCCTTCTTACATTGGAGGCCCCACAGCTGGAGGCAGCACTGCAGGGCGGGTCTCACCAGAGCGGAGCAGAGGGGCACAATCATCCCATCTTTGTCACCAAATATAAACTGGTGTTGCTGTGCTGCACCGATGTCCACCCCAAACTGCCAGAATCAGCAAACTCCATCTGCTTTGAAGAAGGGAGGAGGAGGTCAGGGACTTTGAATTCACTGCCTGTTGAGTAAAACATCAGAAGAGGCTGGAGAAGAAGCAGGGAGCATTTCATAGCCATTTGGCCCTGATCACTTGCCAGCCCAATATTTGTGAGCACTCTGGAGATCTACTACAAGGACATTGAAGCCCCATGTTGGCAGAGGACTTGGAATGGAGCACCTCCTTTCCTGTAGCAGCCAACATAAGCTAGGTGATAAAAAGAAAGCAGCAGGGCCAAGATTTGCCCATAAAAAATGTTTATTCCTTAAAAATACAACATTCACCTGCAGTGACACAACCATTCAGAACATTTTTTAGAAGGGTTTTCATCTGCTTCCAGCGTAGCAAGCCTTCAGTGTCAGGAGCAAGAAGAGCAGGCAGCCCCACCTGCGGGCAGCCCGGTCCCAACAGAAGGCTCCTTGCAGCCATTCCCGCTGCCCGCACCCAAGCCAGCTGTCCACGGGGCCCTGGCCAGCGGATCCATCTCCAGGAGGCACCCACTCCCAGAGCTCTCTCTGGAGACAGAGAGGGTTTAGCACCTGCCGCGCCATCCCACTTGCATCCTCA
>VYXH01005261.1:0-16236 GCA_013397275.1 Burhinus bistriatus
TCAGCCGGTCCTCATAAGACTTGCTTTCTAAGCCCCTCACCAGCTTTGTTGTCCTTCTGTTACCTAACATCTTTCTCTTCACTTTGAGGTTTTTTACTGGTTGGTCATTTTTGAGTTTTAGTTGCAACATTTGGCTGGATCAATTCCTGTTCAATACCTGCCTCTCACATAGAGCTCCAGCTGAATTTGATGGAAGGTCTGTATGCAGAACATTGGTATAAGCAAGCATGAAATCTTCCCTTGAGGGCTAGTAAACCTTATTCTTTGCTGGCTTTAGCTCCATCATGTCTCTACACTGACTCCTACCTCAGGCAGAAAATGGGTCTTGAAGTCACTGACTGAATTTTATCTGCTTTCTGCAGGTTCCAAAATCTTTCAGATTTTGAGAGACAAGGTCCTACTTGACATATAGGACCATTGCTCACAGGTAAGGCTTTAATCATCTTGGAGACAGGGAGATGCTTCAGTAACAAGGGACAGATCTGCAGAGATGCTATGCTTTTATTTCTGAAATGTCATTCTGTGGGTGGTTGACTGAGTGGGGAGGCCTTGATTTAGAAGTGAATTTTAAAATGTCAGTCAAATAAGCACTGGGTCTTTATGAAATGCCATGCCCCAGCTACTGAGATCAAGACCAAGTTCTGTTTGCTGTGCTGTGTGAGTAGAAAAGGAATAAACAAGCCGGAGAGAGGTCTCCACTTCTACAGACAAATGCACTCATAGTCCTGTACAGTTGAGCTCATACTGGCATGGGAATATCTGTATTGTTGCCAAGACCTATGCCAACAGTTTATCTATAAAAGCAGGTCCCTGCATACAGAGATCTTTAAAGCTACGTGTAAATACAATACGAGGCATAAGTAAGTCAAACAGGAAATTACACCCATCGTGAAAACAAATGGAAAGTGTGCTGTCTCCACTATGACTCTGTTACAGCAAGAATAATTAGAGAAGTTGATTCCAATTTCTTTTGCCCTAGTACCATACCTGGACAGTGGAAGGAAACCACAGAAGGAAATTATGGCATGATTCACATCCTAAGCATAGACTGCTAATGCCATTTGAGATGCTCTAGGCTACCCTGGCTGGCCTTCAGCTCCTACACAAGCAGTACATCTATCTCTTTTCTTTCTTGTGTAATATCTGTCAGCCCCATTCAAATGTCAGTGGTGCCCTGCAGCATCTCAAATGAAAGTAAATGCCAATGTCTAGGCAACTCAGCTCAGCCCTTCAGCTTAAAATTTGGCAGCCATGATGTGTTTCAGAAGATCACATACTTCCTCAAAGAAGAGAAGCAAGAAGCAGCCAACATACTTAACCCCCAAGAGGAATAGCTGGCACTAAAAATGGTATATCCTAAAGCATTCACTGCTAATCCAGCTCTCTTATATTGAAACGAAACAGATTTTTAATGGTCCTAGCCACTTCTGCAAATCCCATGTTATATATTCAAAACACCTCCCTCAGGAAGCTGAAAAGCCGTACCAAACCAACCATGAGGTTCCACATTGCAAAAACAACTACAGAAATGCCTATAGTCTGGCATTTCCATTTTCCACAGTACCTTAACTTTTAGTCTATGAGACATACACTTCCGTGCACAGTGACTTCTCTGTGAAAAACTTTAGAAGACCCATGCAAAGTAACAGCAGCATAGCCACTGACAATTGCAACAAATCCAGAGGATATCTACTTTCTTAGGTTTTCAGGCTCTAAATGCACATACGTAAGCATTCCAGACCCTGAATTCAAACAGAAAGACTGAGACACAGGGCCAAAATTTCTATTTTCAGCTGATGTTGAATGATACATATGTCTGAATGTGAACTTCAGAGATGGAGAAGTTCCTAACTCTGCCTTTAATAAAGGACCTAATTATGACATTTAGGCCATCATACCATCATCCAAAGAATAAATGCATTTAAGACGAAGAACCTGGGGAAGAAAGGTCCTTCTCAGCCAGAGTCAACTACCAGTATTTGGAATCATTCCATTCTCTGAATTGAACTGATTCTGAGTCTGGCACGTATGGAAAGAAGTCCAAATAACTTCTCTTGAGAGTACTGTTGCAACGAATGCAGTTGCCCTCCTCATGTTAAGTGGGAAAAAGAAAATATCAAATTACAGTTCACTCCTACAGAGCTGAAATTATATGTAATTTCTAAGATCGGTTTGATCAAACTGTTATAACACTGCCTGTCTTTGATGCTTCAGTATTTATAAAATAGAGCAAATGATCAGTGAGTTTTAACATTGGTCACTACTAACAGTTTGGCTTCATGCCAATGTAACTGTTGTCTGATGTCATAACTTTTGAATATTGGCAAAGTGAAGCATAGTTGGACCCTGATCTCGGGTATGTACTTTGTATACACGAACCAGTGAACCTAAGCTTTATTTCAAGAAACAAAATGGCTGCTCCTTTGCTAAGAATATTCATGTTAGTTTGTTCAGTACAATCTTATCTGAAATCACTCAAAAACAGAAATGCAAAGAGAAATGTCATCAGCTGAGTTAAAGCCATACTGCATTTAATAGTAATTTTCAGAGATGGGTTTTAACGGTAATAAAAATGGAAACAAGGGATTGGTGCCATAAAACCTGTCAAATAAATATAAAAAGGACATAAACCCCCAAAATAGCTTTCACGTAAAATCTCACCACAAGATAAAATACAGCTTTTGGGCAAAAAAAGAGTCATATCTCCAGCAACTTCCATAAATAATTCACCGCTAGCTTGTAAACAATAGAGAAGCACAGTATGAATGCCAAAGAGGGTCTTTAGATGTCATAAAGCCACTCAAAAGTGCACTTGCTGCAGCAAGTCTGACTGTGAGCTTTGATGTGCTGGAAAAGAAACTGCTATGCTGAGGTCATCAGTTAGTAGAAAACAATTTCCCTCATACAGAGAAGCAGACTTACTGCTGGGCTTCTGACACAGACAGACTGGATTTAAAAAAACAAGACTGCATAATGTGGGCTTGCAGTGGGAAAGAAATCTTCTACACACCTTCTAAATGACCAAAGCTGAAAGAAAATGTATCATCTTCCTTTAATGGCTATCAAAAGCTGACATGATAGTGTGGCAGGGTTCACATGCTGGCACAGTCATACTTTAAATATGCAACTGGTCTGATTTGCGTCCTCTTTCTTAACTAAACTGCTTCCATGGAGAACTTAAGCTGCTCCATTTGTTAAGTGTCAGGCTAAATAATTCAAGTGACACAGATCTGGAGTTCATTTCTTATTACGGGTATGTTTTAAAAGGTAGCTGTCTGTCATTTGAAAAATCTGAACACAAGAGGAAAGCCAACGCTGTTGCAATAATGTCCCTTTCATTTCTAGACTGATACAGCAAGTGAATGAAAAAAGCCAATTACCTGATAAAAAGCTATATAAATATTGAATGTGTGTACAGACACTTTTAAGACCTCAGCCCTCTGAAGTGGTCAGCACAGCTGACACCATAACAATTACAGTAAAAATAACAGAGGAGAGAGGATGGGCACTAGGTGGAGAGAGAATTATAAGCTTTGAAATTTCAGTGAAGAAGACAACAATGTGAGGATATATAGTGCTAGGCATGCGATTCAAGGAGTGCAATCAATGTGGCAGAAAAGGAATAGGTAGAAGATTATTTCTATGTTACAACTCTTGACTTCTTTCAGCAGTCCTCTGCAATGCTTTGAAATTCACCTATAATTGCTCTGACCTACTCCACCTCTCTAAAACTTGTGATTCATACTTTCTTGATACTGAAAGCCTTTCCAAAATGGTGTTGGTTTTTTTTTTCATATGCAACTTTAAAATGTATTCAGAGGACCAGTTCAGATTTTCATTTGTCCACAGTTGAGAAACACATTCTCTGGCAAAGGAATTGCCTTTTCAAAGGGAAGGAAAAAAGAAATGTCCTCATTTTGAGTAGTGAAGGCAGAAATGTGGGAATCACAGGTAGAGACACAGAAACTATCATTTACATGGTGTTATTTGGATTAATTACCTCTTTGATGTTTTAATAGAGTGAATGCAGAAAAAGCTCCAAACTTACGGACCTTTTAAAACGACATCTTACTTTAGTAGAGTTTAATAATAAGCATCCTTCTGGTGGGCCTCAAGAGCTTGTTTAGGTCATATAAAGTAACGCAGAAAAAATATGAAAGCAAGTTTGTGATGCTGTCAGAGCACTGGAGGACTGACTGTGACTAAGATCTCAGTCCAGGACATCACTGTTTTCTCAGAAGAATCATCATTTTGAATTCAAATCAAACTACACCTGAATCTTTCTAGGACTTTGGAAAAGATACCTCAATCTTTTCTGTTGTCAGCTTGCATATTTTATTTCTGATAGGAGGGGTAATTAAGGCATAAAGAAAATGCAAAAAGAACAACAACAACAAAGTTTTATATTTCTTACCTGAGCCAACCAAAATGTGAATTTCCACTGTCAAAACATAGCCAGTACCAATCTGCCCACATGTTATTACTCCACCTTGTATTTATAGCTGAATACATACCCTTGATCACATCCATCCTCCCAAACTATGATACCTTCCCTTGCAAAATATTACATGTCTGTTTGCAATGGAAGGACTCTGTTGCAGCCAAGACACACACAAAATAGTTCAGCAAACTGGCTGTCTGCCGTCAGTTCCCCTCAGGTCCCTGAGCTAGATGTGTCTTCTCTTCCCAGCTTAGACCTTGCCATAGTCTCCACTGCTGCAAGGGAAAAGGAAAGCATATACCTATCAACAAAAGAGTGTTTGCTCAGCTGTGATGTCCACAGGAGCTCATATCACAAAAAATAAACAAGCAAAAATATAAACTTTGAAAAGTTAAGAGAAGCCACTTTCAGCCAGCTGCTGGGAAGTCTCATACCCTCTGCACTCTTCTGTGGCTGTACATCTGACATCAAGCAATGATGCTGTATGTGACCTGCTGAGCACTGGAAAGGAGCCTCAGGCCAGTTTCCTTCCAGAGTGTGTTGCTGACCAGTTGGTATGTGTTCAGTCTCACTTTTGCCCTTCCCTAAAGAGAATAAGAAAGCCAAGAATGTCAGATCTTTCATGGACACAAGGAAGAGCCTATGCCTTTTTTTCTGGAGTCTCTGCACCAGGCTGTGATATGTCATCTACAAGGGACTCGTCACAGATGATTTCCAGAACACCTCCAAATTGCTGCCTCTCGCAATCCCCCTCCAACAATCACATGCCTAAAAGGTGGTAAATGTCATCCAAAACCCACTGTTTATTGTGTTCATTGCTTGCTGTCTCTGAAGCAGTCAGCGCTATGAGACATTTGATGGCAAGAAGTCCATCCTGAGTTTCAAATGTGAAAGGTAGGCTTTAGCTACCCCTGCCAATGTGACATCCATGTTCCACCTCTCCTTTACAAATATCCTCCAGGCTATCTGCATCTACAGATACACAGCCCTATCGACAGGGCAGATTCCAAACCCATCCTTATGAGATAAATTCCTGTAAGGTACTGTAGCCTTCTCTGGGGTAAAATGAAGTCACATGGACTTCTCTGTGCCAGTGTGAATAAACTTTCAGCCCAATAGAGCTTTAAAATCAATCCTGCTAGAAAAAAGTTTATCATTCATATACTCTAGTTAAGCTTGGCTTCTGGCATTTATCCACTGGGATGCTACCTTACTCTCAGAGTTCAACTAGGAGAAGGTAGAGGCTCATTAAAGCTTGAAGAAGACTCGTAGACTATCCCTTTGCTTGGAGAAATGCAAGAGAAAAATAGGTCACAAGCCACAGTTCTAACGGCGTTCCCTATTTTATTCAGTTCAGTCCCAATTTAAAGGGAGCCCTGCCTCACAGCATTATATACTCATACCTATCACATCTCATTGCCACATTCCCACGCGCAGAGCCCAAAACCAGCTGGTTCAGCAAAAGCCTTCAGGAAAAGACCTAGCTCCACCCCTCAGTGCAAGGGTGGAAGCCAAAACACAACTAGTAGCAAACTGGAAATAAATTATTTCAAGCGTGAAGGGTTAATTAAGGAAAGTGGTTGAGTTTGCATTTCTCAGAGAGTGTCTCTTCTTTAGCATGCAGTGTACATAAACCCATGAACTCTCTCTTGCACCTTCTCTGTCTACCCTCCACTCCTTGTTGTTTTCTCTGTGCCTTACAGCAAGGCAAAACTCAGTCAGCCCAAAGGGCAAAGTTCCAGATTTCAGACTTCCTTACAGAGATCAACCAGTTAGTTATAATCGGTGTAAGCTTTGTTGCCAAGCATTGCCTGCACCTAGCACCATCTGTACCTAGCACCAAAAAGAAAAAAAAAAAAAAAAAGTCAGAACAGCCAAATTAACCCTTTATTAAAACTGGCTACTTAAAAATTACTTCCTCAGTGTTGCTATTTTACTAGCATTTGCATTTGCTGATTTAATCAGTTGTAAAATGACTACTTCTGTAACAAAGGCAAGAAAAAAGACAAATCTGATCTTCTGATGAGGTTCAGGTGAAATATTTCAGTAACAAGGAAGCATTAGGGCTCTGTACAAGGCACTGCCCTGGCTTCATTTGCAATGCTTTGAACATGAGTGTTCAAAGAAATGAACACAGGCTACGAAGGACCAATGTAAGGGCTGCAAAGTTATTTGGGGGACTCAAAAGCCTTTTTTATTAGATGAGAATTTTAAAAATGTGGGGGTTTATAAAGTTTATAAGTTGGGGAGTATATTTGGTTTGCACTTTGTAAGTACAACGTGATTTGTGATAAACTACAAGAAGTGGAGCTCTTTAAATTAAAGGTCTCTGTAGGTGCATGAATTAATGAGTATAAACTGAGCATTAATATTTATCCAACAGCTCCATGAAGAGAAGGTTCTATTCTTCAGCAAAGTGAGACTGTGGAATACTTTCTTGAAGAATAATGTGCTTCAGCAAAACTAGAGAGTTTTAACATAGGGAATGATGAGATGAAAAAAAGATGTTGTGTAGCATGGCTATCTGCAGTAGCAGAGTCCAGAACTCTGTGACACAGGAGGCCATTTCCCACCGTAACTCTCAGGAAGATCAACCACCACCAAGATAGTAACAGGCACTGAGGGTAAACTTATAGGAGTGCCAACAGGGTGAATAGCAGTATCAGAGAAGCTGTGTATTACTGATGGCTTCATATAAACCATGAGTAATTATCACCTTTAACTCAGAGAAAAGCAATATGCCATTATTTTGTTTGACAAATATCTCTTTAACACAGCTATATATTCTCATTCAGAGGCAAAGATGCCAGTATAAGCAGGCACATACATATCTTTATCCTAAAATGAATGCTTTATGTGACCTGGTTCTAGGAAATATAAATCAAAGGCTTTTACTGATATATGTTGAACACTGTATGCCTTACTTTATAAAAATTCAAATGTGTAGTACGAAATGCCACTTTGTGAAAATTTCTGTGTGCATTGGGGAATAATGCAGTTTAGAGGCAAGATACAATGGTTTAATGTCTGAAACAGACCTATATAAGCAAGCTTCATAATAAGGATTTATTTTTGCATTTATTCATCAGACAGATGATAAGTGCATCCTTTTTTACTCTGCCAAGTGTACTCAGTGCAGAAAAGGACAAGGCACTATAGTAGATTACATTCATTTTAATAATGTAGTTTAAATAAAGACGTAAAATTCTTTATACAACAGTGGCAGCATGCAGTCATCCTCAAAGGTTACCCCATGTACTGTGACAGTTTCAAGGACATGCTCCTGCAACATCTTGGAAATTGCCACTGTTATAATTTCTGACAAAGTCTTCTCCTTGTTGCATGTCTGCTCTGTGCCCTGTCACCAAAGTTGCTTTCTTCTGGAGGTGAATGCCGTCCCTAACAGGGAGGGAAAGGGAATGGGGAATAGGGGAGACAAAGGGCAGGGAAAAGTGGGAAGGAGGAGGCACACAACCTTCGATATCCTGAGGCCACTGAGATTGTCATCTGAGAAGGCTCCATCATTTCATAATCATTTCTAAATCTGCTTCCTTCATCACAGAAACTCCTCTTCAGTAACACCATCAGAAGCAAATGTTTCAGGATAAGGACTTGTCGTGGGCAAAACAGTTTCAGCTTGGGGAATTGCACTTAATGTAATTTATTGCCAATTAACCTCAATTTTTAATTACCGATTCAAGTATTAAGAAGAACAGGAAGACAAACAATTAAACGAACACTGAGGAAAACACCTCTCCTCCCCTTTCCCCATGCTCAGTTTCAGCCCAGTGCCTCTCCTCCTGCCTCCCCTTGCTCTCACAGCCCATCCTGCCGGCAGCCCTGTTGCCTGTGGAAGGCTGCCAGGCCGCCCAGGAGGCTGCTGTCCCTGCACAGCCATTTCCTGCCCCTCCTCCTTCCCCTTTCCTCTCCATCCTCCTCTGTTCTGGCTTCTCACTGCTATTCTGCTCCACCACGGAGTGTCCCATGGGGTGTCCCTGCCCTGATCTGGGTCGCCCACAGCCCCAGTCCCTCGGGGTGACCCAACCCAGGGGTGGGTCCCTCAGAGGAGCCTCCTCCTTCCAGTGGTGGGCCTCCAGCCGTGTCCCTAGCTCCATCCCCTCTACCCATCCACCTCATTTCTCGTCCTCCCACAGCTGCCATTTGCCTCCAGCAATGCCTGCCCGGCCCCCTGCACTCACTGACGGGTACCGGCCGCCCCTGCGGTCTCAGAGCCGGCTGGAGCCAGCTGCGACAGTCACAGGGCAGCTCAGGCCTCCTCCCGCCCGGCCGGCCCCGCTGCCACAGGCAGGACCCAAAAAAGAGAGATTAGAATAGGACGTCAGCAATTCCCCCACCAAAAGATGGACCGAAAGATGAAACCCCCTGATTGCCATTTCAGAAAAAGCAAGGCTGCGGGACGGACCTCTGAGCAGCACTGCCTCTTCCCAATGCCCAGCAATAGGCTGACACCCGGGGTACCTCCGACGGTGTCCTCCACAGGCCACGAAAAAGTGCAGGTGGAGTGTCTTACCAGCCACATTTTCTGGGATTTTCCTTTTCACCCGTAGCCTTTTCACTTACTTATTTCTCGAGCCTCAATTGCTTTTTCGCAGAGGCCTTCAAAGGTTTGTCATTTCACTCACCTCTCTGCAGAGGAGAAAGCTCAATTCTACACTGCATGTCAGTCGTGTTTGCACAAAGGCGCACAAAGTTAAGGAGGGCGTCTTCTTTTTCTGAGTAGTTGCTCATATTTTCTTACAGTAATAAGTAAGTTCCATGCTGCCACTACAATATTGCAGGAAGTGGTGAGAAGGACAAGCAGCAGAGGCTTTAATTTATTTCTAATTACATACACTAGCTGGCTGCTTTAGACTTGAGAAACAAGCACATCAAAATTTTAAGAATCCATACAAATAAGAGGCATAAATGGAACAAATTGCATGCAGAAACATGATTTATGCCAGGAAAATGACATGATGTTTATATGTATGTATTTTAAAAATAATTTATTAAAATCATAGCAGTTTAATAAAATAATTCATGAGATAATATTATATTAAAGCAATCAAAGAAATACAAAATATTTCATTTAGATGCATATTTCAAATTTATGTAGTTCAGAACTCCCGTATCAAATGTTGATTTCACATTGTTTTAATTATTTTTAACAATGACTCCATGTGAAAAGAGGTTTATGTGCTTAAAGTTTAATGCTTAAAATAAATTGTGGCTGCACCGAAGGCAATGGAAAAGCTCTCATTACCTAGAAGTGGAGCAGCATTTCACCCATCATATCCATTCAGTGTCATAAGCCTGAACCACTATTTAGCTGCACAAAGCACCGACTGCGCAAGCCTGTATTATGGGAGTATTACCCCTTTCCTGTGCAGTTGTGCCCTTCAGTGCACTCTTAAACAAGCAAAGAGCTGTTTTGCTGAATTGGGGTTGGTGAAAAGTAGAGTATCCCTATTTACATTTTGATTGACTTGCAGTGAAGAGAATCCCTGACTCCTTTCTGCAATTCCATTTTATTAAAAGACAGAAGTCTGATCATCTCAAACTTCAGTAGGTGTGCTTAGAGCTGGGAAAATTAACTCTCACTGGGCAGTTTGCAGACATCAGTCTGAGAACCAGATCTGGGATTAATTACAGAACCATTCCCAAAGCTTTCTTTGCCTTATCTCCTTCAAACCTGCCACCTTGCCAACCAAGCCTGAGCATGGATGTTGTTCTTAGAGCTCAGCAAAACCCTCTGATTGTGCTGGTTGGCTGCCAGCAGAGCTGCTCCAAATCATGGCAGAGCCCTTAAGAAACAATAAGAGCTGGGAGAGGTCTGCAGGAGGCAAGGCAAAGCTCAGAAGTGACATTAGTAAAAAAAATGTGGGAATGACAAAGTATGTGAGACAACTGTTTCGGAGACCATGAGTCACCTCTGGAGCTTGGGAATTATCACAACCCCTTATTGTCCATTGACTGAATATCGGTTGGATTACAACCAGTATTCTAGCTCTTCTGTCATCATTTTTGATTCAGTCTTTGTCTGCTCTCCTATATTTCTTAGCACATTCTAACACAGTTCTTTCAGTTTTCTATAACCAGTCATGGGTGGGTAAAATGCCATCTTCCAGCTGCTAATTTACACCTGTATCATCATATTAGTAGCTGGCTGCTGACTTTTCAACTGGATTACTGTAACATATCATAGTTACAAATAAAAATTCAACTCTAAGTTGGAGCTGATTCAAAATGTGTTAGTGCTTTTCTGAAGATAAGAATAGACAAGCTTGGCATTCCTGTTGAATCCTGAAGGAGGACCAAGGCTTGAGTCTTTTCTTTATGAGGGTTACTCAGTGTAACAAAGGCATCTCTCACACTGTGACCTCTTACAATATGAATGTGTCAAGGCAAAGGATGAGTCACCTCCTGACTGCAGGTGTGCAGTCCACAGTCATGAAGTTTTCCCTCAATGAGACCAGAACGATCCTGTGTCTGGGTAGCTTCACAGAAAACATTATAGCATCACACCCTCAAAGAGCTTTCTAAAGACATTAAACCCTCATGCACACCTCCATAACCTCACTAAGGGGGTCTGGAAAGATAAAGAACCTTATGTGTTTAGATTAAGAAAAAAACATGCATGGTGATCAAGTACCAGTAACACAGGAAAAGCTCTTTTCTCACCATAAGCATGATAAATACAGGCACTGAGTCAAGACTCAGAAGATGTAGCTTCTATTTCCAGCTCTGCTGTTAGTTCACTGAGTAATTCAGGGAGTCAGTCACTTTTCTCATTCTTCTTCTCAGTTTTTCTGACCTGGAAGATGGGTGTAATAATACATATCCAACAGAGTTTTGTTAACAACAGCATCAAAGAGCTCGACCACCTTAAGACAGAAAAGCAATCAGAAGTAAACACACTCAGACAAGACATTCTGAATCTTTTTTCCTTCAAGCTTGTAGCTATTCAATTGACTCTGTTACTCTGCTTCCTTCCATTAGAGTAGTAGATGAGCCTTCTATCTAGGATGGATCAAAGACAACGTGAGCACTACTGTGTCTCAAAATCACTGGCTTTTTTCCCCTCTACTCCTCAGAAGTCCTGTTTGCATGCAAAGTTATGGTTTTCTTTCTTAAGATGATAAGATACTTTAGAAGATTTGATTAGGGATTTATAGAGAGAAGTAAGTTTGGAGTGTCGATCTTGCTACAGTAAAATGGCTTTATAAAAAGGAAGGTCCCACAGGCTTTTCTAACAGTGGTCCAAATTGAGATTTCCTAAGTCTCAGAAAGTTTGTAGGAGTTAGTGTGATTTAGTACCAAATTTCAGTACTCCTTCACTTTTTAAAGGCTGTGTTGGTCTTCTTTTGCCTGCCTAATTTATTATATCCTGCACGCAGCATCATGCAAGTCTGTTGACTGCATGCAAAATAATATATCTCACACACACTACTATTACCTTTGATTTTCTATCCTAACATATACAAGTCATGAGGCTTGAGATATGAGCAGGCATTTTCATAACACATATTCTGTTTTTTTGCTGCTGCTTACAGTGGCTTAGATTTTATGACAGATATTTCAGTAACCAACGGAAGGAAAATATGATTTGGGATTGGAACAACTATAAGTGTGTTTACCATGCAGGTCTTCCTTCATAATTTTTTAGGAAAGGGAGCCATTTGATTTCAGTACCTGCCTCAGGACTTTTTCAGCACACTGCTGACCTGCAACATTAATTGCACCGGAACTGTATGTGCAGTCATATCATAGACATTGATTATTTAATGAAATAGTATACATTGCTGTCTGCTCCCTTCAGCCAAGTTTTCCTGACCTGTTTTGGGTCTCTGAGGTTCACAGGGTAAGGTACTGTGCAGTGGTTCCTGCATTGCTCAAAGGCAATAAAGATGAGAGGAGAGAAAAAAGACACTGGCAGCGTGGAGGGCCTGAACACTCTGCTCCCGTAGCACCAGGACAAACGTAAAAATGATAGGAGACAGCTGGGATGAGAAAGAACCTCACAGTGGGTGTGCTACAGAAAAAGGAAAAAGGCAGTAAAAGAAGGAAAAAAAATGTAAGTTAGACTCATTGTGACAATGGCTTATTCAAGGAAAGGGACTAGAAAAGAGATGAAGGAAAGAAAAAAGTTTTATGTTGTTACTATTAAATGAAAAATCTTCAGGAAATTCCAAGAATGTAACACTATCCCAGAAAAACCTTAGGAACAGTAGAAAATACTAAAAGTGAAAATTCAAACAATGCGTTTGTTTGTTTAGGAAACTGTGGGATACTAAAGGATCCCACCCTTGCTGTGCTAACTTGAGTAGAAAAAAAAAAGGAACATAAAAGAGACTGAAGATAAATTTTTAATTGCACAACCTGCCTGTTGAATGATTTAAAATAATGATATTCATGAAATTATTTCTCCAAGAGTTGAAGTGCCATCAAACGTATTACACAGATGAAACGCTTGCTTTTCAGTTTGGGACTAGATTGTGCAGAGCAGAACCTGGAAAGAGTTGCTGTGCCTGCCGTGTCCATTTTGGACACTTAGATGTGCTTGTCCCAACAGCATCAGGACTCTATTCCCAGTAGTGGACACCTGTGAGTTTTCCAATACCCCCCCCACCCTTAGACAGCCTATGAAAAGCCTCAGTTTATTCCTCTCTGCTTTTTCCTCTGTTAAGATGACAGTGCTTTCCATTTCACTTAATTTATAATCAATGTTTAATTTTATTAAAAGCTGAAGGATTCAGTTATGTGTATTAAATAATCCTTTATTTTGATCAGTTTTATTGTCATTAATGAGGTAATATTCTATAATTAAATCACTGGATACAGAAAGTCACTGTATAATTAATGAGACCATGGTCCTAAACGACTTAGAATAATGAACTCAAGCAAGGCCCAGAAAATTAAAAATGCTCACGACTAAAATCTGTGACATATTTCCTAACCACATTTGGAGTGCAAGGGTGATCTTACCAACAACACATAGCAACATGCTCTCTGTGTGACCTTGGACAAGGTATATAATCTTGCTGAGGCAAACTTCCCTATCTGTAAAACAGTAAACCTTTGTTTCAACAAAGTCTTCAAGTAAGCACTTCATGGCAAGGAGAGACACTCACCCTGTGCATGCATAATGCTGAGTAGGAAGGGATTTTCTTGGTATTATCAGAATATAAATAATAAGAGTTAGGGAACTAAACATAGCTGTAGCAGGTGAGAAGGAAGGTACACCTTTCTCAATATGCCCTCAAGGACGGCTGCAACTGGCAGATGGTTAAGGAAATATTAAAAGGCCAGGCAAGGAGTGTGTGGTGTCTCTGCCTCTGTCTCACTCCAACAACGTGCAGTTGATGGAATTCATGAGATGCATCGTGGTGTTTAATAGCTCACACTCTCAGTAGGTTTTGAACCCAGCTCTACATCTGATCACCACAGCATATCCCCATAAGGAGTGCTGCAATTATTTACACATGATGTAAAAATGTACTTCCTTTTGTTTATTTTCTGTCTCTAGCTGCTATTTTTACTTCATGCCCTTTATATGATGCGCTATGAAGACAAAGGAATAAACTTTCTCTATAGGTCTTCTCCATGACATTTATTATTTTATATTTATATATATACATTTATCTCATATGATCCTGAGTCATCTCTTTTCCAATCTGTTTAAATTTTTCCTGAAAAGAAGCTGTTCTATCTCTGTGATTACATTCCCTTGACCTTTTTTATTTCACTTTCCCCTTTTCAAGAAACATAAAGAACTATACACACTGTTCAAGATGTGGTACACTACATGTTTATAAAGAGGCATAATGACAGTTTATATTTTGTTCTCATTTCATTTCCTAACCATTCTTATCATACTTTTTGCTCCTCTGATCACTGTTGACCATTTTACTGATGTTTTAATAGCACCAGCTAAAATAATTTCAAGATCTCTCTCTTGAGAGGCAATAGCTCATTTAGGACCCATCATTCTGTATGTACAATTAAAGATATATTTCTCCATGTGCATCTTTTTGCATGTATTGACCTTGAATTTCATCTGCCATTTTACTGTCCAGTCATTCAGTATCATGAAATCCTCCTGTAACTCTTTGCAGTCAATTTGAGAGTTGAATACCTTGAATAATAACAGCAGCAAATTTTGTTAGCCTGTATCTACTTTCTTTTCTGGGTAATTTATTAATATACTGAAGAACTAGACTTCCTGAAGAGCAACATCCATTGTAATGCCTCTCCTTATTTGTACCTTTTGTTTCCTTTCGTGTAATCATATAATGACCTTTTCCCATCTTTGCATTTCCTATCATATTTGCTTTTAATAAGCCACAAGAGGAATTTATCTTTTACCTCAAGACAGCTTACTTTTCTTAAACCTTTTTGATGAGGGATCATGTCAAAAGCTGTTTGGAAATCCAAGTAGATCAAAGTGGTAATTATATTCAAATATCACCGAGTCTTTCAAAGAATCATAGAATGACAGAATCATAGAATAGGTTGGGTTGGAAGGGACCTTAAAAATCATCTAGTTCCAACCCCGCTGCTATGGACTACACTCCCTGATAAAATGTCTCTTCCCATCTTTCCTGCAGACCCCCTTTAAGTACTGGAAGGCTGCTGAAAGGTATCCCCACAGTCTTCTCCAGGCTGAACAACCTCAACTCTCTCAGCCTGTCTTCACAAGAGACGTGGTCCAGCCCTCTGATCATCTTCGTGGTCCTCATCTGGACTCACTCCAACAGGTCCATGTCCTTCTTCATTGGGGTCCCCAGAGCTGGACGCAGTACTCCAGGTGGGGGGTCACAAGAGCAGAGGAGAGGGACAGAATCACCTCCCTTGACCTGCTGGCCGTGCTTCTTTTGATGCAGCCCAGGATGAGGTTGGCTTTCTGGGCTGCGAGAGCACATTGGCGGCTCATGTTGAGCTCCTCATCTACCAACACCCCCAAGCCCTTCTCAGGGCTACTCTCAATCCCTTCACCCCCAGCCTGTATTTGTGCNATCCCTTCCCCCCCAGCCTGTATTTGTGCTTGGGATTGCCTCAACCCACATGCAGGACCCTGCACTTGGCCTTGTTGAACTTCATGATGTTGACACCAGCCCACCTTTCAAGCTCGTCCAGGTCCGTCTGGATGTTATCCCTTCCCTCCAGCTTGTTGACTGCACCACACAGCTTGGTGTTGTCGGCAAACTTGCTGAGGCTGCACTCAGTCCTACTGTCTTTGTCGCTGACAAAGATGCTAAATAGCGCTGGTCCCAATATCGACCCCTGAGGAATGCTACTCATCACTGGTCTCTTTTTGGACATCAAGCCTTTGACCACAACTCTTTGAGTGCAACCATCTAGCCGGTTCTTTACCCACCAAGTGGTACATCTGTCAAATCCATGTGTCTCCAATTTAGAGACAAGGATGTCGTGTGGGACAGTGTCAAATGCTTTGCACAAGTCCAGGTAGATGATGGCAGTTGCTCTCCCCTTATCCACCAATACTGTAACCCCATCATAGAAGGCTACCAAATTTGTTAGGCATGATTTGCCCTTAGTGAAGCCATGTTAGCTACCATCAATCATCTCCTTATTCTCCATGTGCCTTAGCAGAGTTTCCAGGAGGATCTGCTCCATGATCTTGCTGGGCACAGAGGTGAGACTGACCAGCCAGTAGTTCCCCAGGTCTTTTTTTCCCTTTTTAAAAATGGGGATTATGTTTCCCCTTTTCCAATCAGTGGGAACTTCACTGGACTGCCATGATTTCTCAATTATGATGGATACTGGCTTAGCAA
>VYXH01005263.1:0-43106 GCA_013397275.1 Burhinus bistriatus
CTCCCATCCCTCCTGGCCCGTTGATAAAAAGGAGCTAAAAAGTCAAGTGGGGAAGGTCGGGGTGGAAGCAGAGCGCCCGCAGCGGGAGCTGGGGTGACCCCATCCCCGCGGGCTCCCGGAGGGGACGTGTGCTTGTCCTTCCCGTCCTGGCAATGGCTTTTGTCCGAGCGTGGCAGGGCCACCGGGCACCACGGGGACCCGAGAGCGGCCGGGGGGAGAGGGTCACTCAGTCACTGTCCGAGCCCACGGCGGAGGAGCCTTTCCTTTTCCTTTTGGTGGGTTTGGGCTTGGTGTCTTCTTCTTCCTGTGCCGGGAGAGAGGGAAGTGGGGGGGTCACTGCCGTCGGAGAGGGGACTCCGCTCCTGCCTGTGGCCCCTCGAGGTGCGGGATGCGGCCGAGGGGCTGTGGGGTGCCGGGAAGGGGGACGCTTACCGAGGCGCTGCTGGAAGCGGATTCCTCCTCGTTGTTGGCCGGCTGGGCCGCGTTCTTGCGGCTGCGGGGGCTGGAGAGGGTGGCTTTTCGGCGGCTCTTGGGGGGTTTGGTGGAGGAGTCTTCATACTCCTCTGCCAGGGAGAAGAGGTCGCTGAACCTGGAAGGAAGCGGAGGGATGAGGGTGGGTGGGGGGGGAGTGTCGGGGGTTATCGGGGCACCCACCCCCCACGGTCCCGAGACCACCCGGGGCCGGGCAGGGAAGGACCAACTCACTTCATCTTGTGGGCTTCGTCGCAGCTGGCCTGGACGTGCTGCAGCGCCTGCAGGATCGGGGTTTGGCTGAAAACTGTGGAGGAACCAGCAGAAATGGGGACTCAGAGACCTGCCGGCGGGTGTCCCCCAGGCAGGGGAACCTCCTGCCCCAGCCACACGGAGAGGGCGGGTTGGATGCCGGCAGCTTTGCAAGGGGCTCCCAGTACTCCAGAGCATCCCAGAGCATCCCAGTACACCTCACGGCGATGGAGGCAGCCCATCCCGCTTGCGCGGCGGTACGTACAGTTCTGTTTGGTGTTGGTCAGGTTGAGGCGCAGGTTGTCCAGGTGCTCCAGGATCTGCTCCAGGGTGAGTTGGGCCAGTTTGCTGCTGGA
This sequence comes from Burhinus bistriatus, assembly GCA_013397275.1. NCBI lineage: Eukaryota > Metazoa > Chordata > Aves > Charadriiformes > Burhinidae > Burhinus > Burhinus bistriatus. The sequence continues at coordinate 1,080 of VYXH01005263.1, forward strand.
GCTGCGCAGGCTGAGGGCAGAGGAGCCTGTTAGTGCCCACCCCTGGCTGTCCCTATAGCTTGTCTCCCCCGAAAATGGGAGACCCCGCTTGGGGTGGGCGGCCGGGCTGAGTGGTACAGCCCTGCAGCAGCACCCCCAAACCCCCAAGCAGATGTGGGGCGCAGATAACCCTGCCATCCGCCCTGCCCCCAGCACCCGGAGGCTGGAGCAGGGGGGTCAGGGACGGGGAGCAGCATAGGATCTATTTTCCGGTTCTGGCACGTGCGGGGTTCCCCGGGGCTGGTCTGCGTGCGCTGCTTCAGCCCGGGGATTAAGGGGCTAAATCCTGCTCAGGGTGTTGGCCGCCTCCATCCCCGGCGGCTCTGGGGAGCGGTAAGTGCTCCCTGCTGAGCTTCGGCCGCAGGAGGGTGCACGGTGCCAGCACCCGGGACGCTGCCAACAGTTGGGGCCTCAGCTGGCCACCGTTAATTAGCAGGGATTAGACCTGGATACAGCTCGGATCCCGGAACAGAAACCCAGTGAAAATAGCTGCCTTGTTCAGCTGTGAAAGGCCATTAATTAACGCGGAGGGACAGACGAAGGCGCAGACTTCCCTGGCAGCCTCTTCAGAGAGTGGGAGGGGGACCCAGAGGTGGTCGAGATGCCGGTGGGACCGGCTGCTTTCCCGGTCCCGGACCGGTGGTGTGAGTGCCGGTGTGAGATCCCAATGACGCCAAACCTCCTGGCAAGGGTCCGTCCGACCCGCTGGCCGTCACCCAGCTCCATGTCGCGGTGGTGCCAGGTCCCTGGGTGCTGGCCGGGGGGGTCCTTGGGGACACGCAGCCCTCGCTGCGGTGGGAGCGCGGTGCTGCTCTGCTTTCCCAGGACACTAGATGTCCTTCCTACTCCAGCAAAGCAGCACCCAGCTGGGAAGGGGCCCGCAGAGGACCCCCCCGTCAGTCCGGAGTAGCGGGCTGGGGGCTGCTGGAGCAGACCCCCCNGCTGCCGTGACCCGGCACAGAGCAGGCAACGGGACCGCGTGTCTCTTGCCCCGGCAGGTGACGGCTGAGCCGAGGGCAGAGGCTGCCTTGCAGCCTGATGTTGGTTTTTGAGGCCGGATAAAAGGCTGGGAAATCGCCCGGGAAGCTGAGTGCAGCAGAAAAAGCTCCTGTCTTCCCTGCTGAGGGACATCTTGGGATTGGGGTGAGGTGGCCCATGTGCCACCACGGCCAGGAGCTGGCGCAGCAGCCAGCACAGCCGTGCAGGACCAGCTGCAGCATCCCACACTGCTCTCCTCTCCTCTCCCACAGCCCACGGTGGTGAGGTCCAGCCGCCTCCTCCAGCACCCAGAGCTGGGTGGCCGGGAACAAGACCTCTGCCCCTTCCCTGCAAAGGCAGGAGATCAGGAACCTTGCCCTGGGGAGTTGGGATTTAACCTCCGCGGGCTACAGCTCGGCCCAGCTGCGTCCTTTAGTCCCACCGCACTGATGGACCCCAACCCCAGAAGTTGCAGCGTCCCAGCAAAGATTAAGCGAACCACATCTGGAAGACTATTTGCACCAAAAGATGCTCTGGAGACATCCAGCTGTGCCCACACCTGGCCAGTGCCGCAGTAGGGGGGCACCAAGGCTTGGCACTGCTCGCACAAGCAGCAGAAAGCGCTTCCCCACACGTCTTGGGTAACGGGCTCGGCATAAAAGGGTCCTGCTGGCTGGATGTCAGCACAGGCGAGATCCAAGAGCCGCCTCCCGCCCGGCTCTGGAGGGGAGACGCTCGCTCCGGGCTCTGCATGGGTGTCAGGGCGAGGGTGGGCAGCAGCAGCGCCCCGGCCTCGAGGAGACGATGGCGTAACCGGCAGGACGGTCTGGTGTGCCCACGCTGCGCTGACGGCACGCGGCGTCTTGGCTGCCTGGCCGGGGCCCGGAGTGGGGCACAAGGCAGAGTCCGTCACTCGGTTCCCGGTGGCAGGGCGGCCCCAGGGGAAGCAGCGGGAGATGCTGTGCCTGCCCCGGCCCCTCACCTTTGGCGTTTTCGTGGTAGGCTGTTGTTCTTGATTAGCAGCGACTTGATGTGCTCGGCCAGGAGGTCGTCATGTTTGATGCACCAGTGCCGCAGGATGCTCGTGGTGAACTGGTCGTCGGGGTGGCAGGGCCGGCTCAGCACCATCTTCACCATCTCCTCGCTGGGCCTGCGGCAAACGGGGAAGGGCACGTGAGGAGGAAGGACGAGCGGTTTCTACCCCGCTCAGCTGGGGTGTCCCCCCCCACCGCAGCCACTGCCACCCACTTGAGCCTGACGGGAGGCTTCAGACCCAGACACAGACCCAGTCTGTGGAGCTGCCGTGCCATGAGGGACCTGGCACAGGAGCCCAGGCACTGCTTGGGTGGGACCGAGCTTCCCCAAACACCGCTTGGGACCCGCACGCCCTTTGGCAGCGCTGGCTCCCAGGCTCAGGGGGTGACGGGCAATGTTCAGACTCCTCAGCTTCCCAGAGATGGCTGGCAAGCAATCCTCCTGGGGACCAGCTGCCACCAAGCTCCCTGCCCAGCCCGCATCACCCGGCCGTGCCAGCCCCGTTCCCTCCCCGCCGTGGGAAAAGCGTTGCTGCGCGCTCACGGCCCCAGCTGGCCCCTGCGCTCTCCGTCATGGCGGGTTTTTCACTAACGCAATTTAGAGCTGGGATTAGATTAGCCAGCCTCATGCGCCGCATTAATGAAAACAAATAAAGTGCTCTTCGCTCAGAGCGGCGGGATGTGGCCCAAGCCACTCGAGCAGGCGGAGACAGCGCAGATGGATGCCAAGGCAGCTCTAACGCTGCGCCCCGCGGGAGGCAGGTGACAGCCTGCTCTCCATTAAGTAACGAGCTCCAGGATGTGCAAGGTGAAAGACAAACAGCCCATCGGCACTCGGGCTGACAGCGCTGGCACTTGGCAAACGGTGCTCCCGAAGATGCGGCACGGCAGGGAGCTGCTTGCCTTGGGGAAGGCTGCTACGGCTGGGGTCGTGTCACACGTGTCCACCCTACTCCGTCCCCAGAGGCTCCCGGACAGGACTCGCACCCCAGAGTGAGCTGGGGAGCGCCAGCAAGAGGGGCTTTCCCCAAGCCTCGCTTCTCAAGCAGCCCAAACCAGAGCGGGTGGCATCCCCTTGTCCCCGCCACGCCGACAGTGCTCAAGAAAGCCACCAGCCGCAGCACGCCAGGGGCAGCCCCATGAGCCTGCAGCCATAGGACCCTCTGCAGAGCGTCGCACAGCCCTGCGCTCGGTGGCACTTACTTCTCTCGCCTCAGCTGCAGCAGCAGGCAGGATAACGCCTCAGGGTGGTCTGCAAAGGAAAGGATATCCTCAGCACAGGAGCTCACAGTCACCATAGCCCAGCGAGGCGCCTCTCCCACGCAGGGGACAGCTCACCTTTGTATTTGAGGTGCTGCAGGATGGGGATGATGGTCTCCAGAGGAATGCTGTGTGCGAGGAAGAGCTGCCAGGTACAGTACTGCTCAAAGGTCTCCCAGTCCAGGCTTTGAACTAGGGGGAAGCACAGGATGGTGAGGGGAGCCTGCACGGCGCCCAGAGGAACCACACGGACCTGTCAGAGCCATTGCAGACAGCTCATCCGCTGCACCCAGGGACAGCGTGTCCTGCCCGGTGTTATACCCACCCCTCCAGCCTGGAGCAGGGCACCGGAGAAGGGTAGAGTGCCCGAAACCCTGCCGTGTGTCGGGGTTCGTGCTGTGCCAGGGCAGCTGCGTGAGCAGCATGGGCAGCCCCGTGCGTGCCGAGGCTGAGCAGGGGCTCCAGGACCTGGCAGGTGGCACCGGGGAAGGCTCTGCCAGCTGAGGCACGGGTGGCAGAGCTGCAAAGTCACCGAAGCAGCTGCTTGGGGTTCAGAGGAAGAGAATTAACGAGGCTCTTTAATTAATGGGCCTAGACCACTTGCAGCTTGTGTAACACCAAAGCTGGATCTAGGCAGCCATGGGATCAGGGTGACAGGGCTTCTCTCCAGAAGGACTTGCTGGCCCCTGTGCACCGAGCTGTCCATGCTGACTCTGCCCAAAACCACTCCGGACCGGAGGGCTGCAGCCACGGCCAGCTCTGACTGCTGGGCAGGAGCCACAGGGCACATGCGGGCAAAACGCAGCGTTGGCTGGAGACAGAAAGGGCTTTTCCACTGTAAGACAGTGAGTGGCTTGCCTAGATGTGAGCCAAAGTCCAATGAAAAAGCTACACGGGGAACTGGGTCACTCACCGGGTGGAAAGGCGAGGAATGCCGCGAAGGAGAGATCATGGGCACCAGCTTTTTCCTAAGCAGTGGCTAAGGGGACCGTGATCCTGGCAAAGGGCTGGGAGGCTTACTCTGTTAGTTCAGGGCGGTCCAAGGGCCAGACTAAACAGCAGCAAGGGCTTTTTTGCTCTTGGGGTATCACAGTCAACAGAAAATGAAGGGAAATCCCCATTCTAACCTTTCTGACCACCCTTTTGCCAATCACCTCCCAGCTGCCCTCACCCCTGCTGCACTGGGAGAAGAGGTTACAGCCGTCCCCAGAAAGGCAGCCGTATCAGCTGCTGCACGGCGCGGAACAGCCGACTGGGCAGCACTAGCTACGGGTTTGCACCGGGACAAGTTCACATCCCTGGAGACGCAGCAGCAGCAGCTGGGACCACGTGGAGAAGCTGAAGAGCTGGGGGAGATTTCGGGACTTTCCTCTTTCTCGTTTAGTATTTTTTTCCTCTGCCCGGCCAGGCTGTGGATGTGTGGAGCCCCGGATTACACTTTGCCTGGTGGTGTGGAGAGCCAGGGCTCCCAAGCCATAGTACAGCCAGCCTGGTAAAACCCATTAGAGCGCACAGCTTGGATCACACAGCTCAAATCTAACAATCCGGTTTAGGGCAGTGATCCTTTAAACAGTGGCAATAATACCGTGAGGAAATCCAGACCTCAGCATAACACAGCCAGCCCAAGAGCCTCTCTCGGATGCTGCGTGAGCAGCCAGCTTCTGCAGGGCTCTTTCTATGGTGGCGTGGCCACGAAATACAGCCCTCCTGATCAGAAAGGGCCAAGCTGTGGCAAAGGCTGCAGCCCTCTCCCTTTCCCGGGACTTGGGATCTCTCTGCAAAATGGGGGCCCAAAGGGCCGGAAGGCTTGGGAATGCTCAGGAACTGCTCTGCTTTCACCTCTGCCCTCCTCGAGATGCGCTTGTGCCCGCAGGAGTGCTACTCACTCAGGATATTCAGCACCGAGTCTTTCCGAAACATGACGAGGTTCCCCATCATCACGTGGCACACCAGCTCCTGCAACTGGGTGGTAGAGAAAACAGGATTAGCGGGATGCCCGGGCTCTGCAGAAGCCCTCTTACGCCGGGAACCGCTGGGCAGTTCCGGAGAGCAAGCAGGGAAGCTGCTGCTCTGCCAACATCAGCCATCTCCGCAAGAGCAGGGATCCAGCGGGGAGTCCCAGAAACCCCGTGGGCTGCAGGTGGCTCATAAATCAGAGCTGGGTTAAGCGGCTCCCGGGAGAGGCAGCTGTTGCGATGGACCAGCAGAGGCAAAGAAGTAATGAGAGGTTAATGGTTTCACACATCAACACCCAGGCTGGGGAGCAAGTGTCACGCAGGACAGACAGCAGATCCCCGCAGGCTGGGTCAGGGCGGGTGGGATGGTGTCGCCCTGTTCGGAGAGCTCGGCCGCTGGGCCCAGACAGACCAGCTCAGCTGCCACACAAGTAACTGGGGACCTGCTCCTTGTGCTCCAGGCGCTCTCAGACCCAGGCTTTTGCTGACGGATGCACAAAGCCCACCCAGGGGCTGGCAGCAGGGAGGGCTCGGCAGCCTGCTGAGAAAGCTCCGACAACCCCAGACCTCTCTGCTCGGGGCCCTGGACCATCCCTGGTCTGCAGGACGGGAGCTGACACTATCCAGACGCGTAGTGCTTCCTGCACTGACTCACCCCCTTCATCCCTGGGAGAGGTGGAAGCGGAGGCAGGGGGACAGGACACACCGGGAGCTTGCCTGGGCTGCACGGGAGCAGGGATGGGAGCTAGGGAGTAGCGGTCCCCACTCCTGCGCCGACAGGCTCACTTACAGAGTGCACTTCGGGTCTCGTCTACCTTCTCCTCGGCCTCTGGGTACAGCCCGCTCAGGCTGAGCTACCCGGGCTCTGCCCCACGGCTCTGCTCACAGACCCCACGTGGGCTGGGCGCGGGGGGCCAAGCAGCCAGAGCATCGTGGGGGAAACAGATGAAGAATAACAGGAAGGAATGAAGGAATTGGAGAAGGGAGGGGAGAGGAAACGCTACGGGCCTCTGCTGGGAAAAACAAAACCTTTGCATTTCAGCACGGGGCAGAGCCCAGGAGCAGAGGAGTAAGAGCAGGGCTGAGCTGGGGGGCGGTCAGGGCACCATGACTCAAACCTTTCCTGTACCCAACTTTGGCTCCAGCCTGCCAAGTAAAACTTGCTGGCGAGGCGTTCTGGCCCCTGCGCAGCTGGGAAAAGCACAACTGCCCAGGAATGGTGTATAAATAGGGTGAGTTAAAGGGTTATCAGCAGATCACGCTCCAGACGAGCCTAGACAGCAGAAACATGCAGTACAGCATTCTTGCCGGTGCCCACCTCCCCGCCCCCAGCTTTCGCCGTGACTATTTTTGGGTTGCTCATGGCAACTTAGCGTGACCACAGGGAAAGGTTCCTTCCAGGAGGGTCTAACGAGGGCTTGGCCTTCCGCTCATTAGCTTGCTGAGCCTGCAGCAGATCTCCCACCAGGACGGGAAGAGCTGGGTGCAATCTCAGCCCTGCCGGCTCGCAGGCAGCAGGGGACGTGCTGCCCGCGCCTTCCCTGCAGCCTCCCGCACACGTGTCCGTTGTGACACTGCCCACAGCTTTGCGTCTCCCCAGCAGCACTAAGCACCTCCCCACCAAGGGGCTTATTATTGATAATTATTATTATTGATTGCCCGCAGCAGCGCTGGCCGTGGCGGCGCTTTTCACCAATGTCTGCAACTCAAGAGGGATCAGAGCAAACTCAGACAAATCTCCCTCGGTATGCCTGCTGCAGCTCGGTGGGTCGGGGAGATCCCGAGATCCCGAGAAGCAGCTTGGATTCAGCCTCCTGACACTGCACACCGCAGCTCCGCAAGGGAAAGAGCTACCCGGAGGTTTCGGGGCTCCTCTTTGCAAAGCCTTCAAGAATGGGGGTGAGGAGGACCAAACAAGCAAAGCGCTGCCCGGCATCCCCCACGGATGGGCCATTTTGGGTTTAAAACTCCTGGGAACGGAGGAGACAAGTGCTGCCACTTCAGGAACGTGCCGCCTCCCACCCCAGACAGCGGTCCCCCCCCTCCTTACCTGGAATGAGTCTATGACAGCTACAATCATGTTCAGCAGCTCGCCGCTTCGTAGGGTCTCATCTGGGAACTGGAAGAGGACAAAAGCAAGGCAGGGCTCAGGAAAGGACATGAGGGAGAGGCCAGTCAAAAGCTCCTATCCCCATAGCTGAGGCAAAACTCCTCCTCGGTTCAGGCTCGGACACACGCACATGTTCCTCCTTGCAAGGGGCAGCACTGCCCTGCCTGACCCGGCGGCTCACCGAGGGCTGGACCAGAACCAGCACCACTTCCGAAATGGAACGGGGGAAGCGGTTGAGTGGGAAAAGGAGCCAAGAAAGCGCAGGAGGCTTGACAGGCTGTTTTCTGTGCGCAGCCTGCAGCAGGCAGGTTCATTCACTGCTCGAGTGGGCCAAGGGCTGCGAGGCAGCGCATGGGCAGGCTGCTGCGAGCGAGTGCCCAGCACATCTGTGAGATGCAGCTGACACCAACCATCTGGAGCGAGCGGAGCCGTGCAAGGAGCGAGGCTGCTTCGATTGCCGGTGGCAGAAGCCAGCCAGACCAGAGCGGTTAAAATTCCCCATTTTTCCCTATCCTTGCTAGCTTTGTTTGACATTCCAGGGCCTCGTGCGTTACGCAGCACTGCAAGGAAATAAAAAAAAAAATTAAAAAAAAAAAATCAACACACGGGGCAAAAAGCCAGGAAAATTGGTGGCAGCAAGCTATGGCTGCACCGTTCGGATCTGGCTGTCCAGACACGCCGCTCTCGGGACATTCTGCCTGATTTGAGCTGGTCACTACGCCCACGGGGGCAGCAACAGTCTGACCCTCCCCCCCGTTTTGAGGGGGGGAGGCTGTTAACCCTCCAGGGAGGGGATCCAACGGCTGCTCTACGCCAGGATCCCCCCTGGAGCATGCACCATGCTGCTGTGTGGCACAGTGCCTACTCTTGTGCAGGTTTTTCTCCCCTCTCCAGGCTGTTGCTTGTGCCCCTTTTCCCACAGAAGCCCCCGGGAAGCGCTCATGAGGAATGGGGCTGGATGGCCTCAACGCCCAGCAGATGTTCCTGCTGAACCAGCCAGAAAAGGAGGGAGGAGCAGGGCCAGCTCATTCCTCCCAGGGAATGAGAAAGTACACGCAGAACTGTGACCCCTCCGTCTATTCAGAGCGTGCAACGTTACCCTGCCTCTCGCCAACCCCCAGCACCGCTCCCTGAAGCCGGGCGATCGCTGGATGCTCGTTGGAAGCAGCCTCCACCCTGCAACCATTTCAAATAAAAGGCTGCAGCCTGCACTGGGCTGCGAGAGACTTCGACGGCATCCCGGCTGCGGGAAGGTAACAGCAGCTCTGTCCAAGACCCAGGCAGGCTGCGTGAACCGGGACTGAGCCGTGACCCATCTGGTGCAGATGCCTGGCTCCCCGTTCCAAACGTGCTCTCTGCTAAGTCCAGCTGGCTCCACCTCAGCACCGAGCGCTGAAAGCAATAAAACCTTTCATTAAACCCAAGGGTTCGGGGCAGCCAGCAGAACTTGTTCCGAGCGCTGTCTCCCCCAGGCTTGGACACGTCTGCTTGGAGCCTTCACTCCAGAAGAAAAGCAGCAGAGAGCAAAACCTCTTTAACCAGGGAGCGCAGAATAACGCTGCGCTGGGAGCCGAGCACGTGCATGAGATGAAACCGGGACAGCAAGGTTAGTACCTCGCCATCCACAGAGCGCATCAGGATTTAACGGGGCCGTAAGCAGGCAGGATGACAGCTGAACATCCATCTCGACGGTGACATGCTGACCCCCATTAAGCTGGGCTGGGGGTGGATGGCGACCGTGTTGTGCTCAACCTGACAGAACTTTTTCTAGCGTTTATGGCTTCTCTGCCGCAGTGTAACAGGCCTGAAGCTCAGAAGGAAACCAGCTCGGCCCCGAGCCTGCCTGCAGGAAGGTGAGGAGATGCCCCGTGCACCTGAACTGGGGTTCCCTGTGCCCGGCAGGGGCCTTACCTCCGTGTAAATGGAGGGGGTGAGGTAGCAGAGCAGCCGTACATCGTCTTCCTGGCAGGCCTTCATGTCCATCATCAGACACGTGTGCAGGTCCCCCAGCTGCGTGGCCTGGGCGAAGGACTCGTACAGGTTCATCTTCCCCGCCGCAGCTTTGCTAGAAGGAGAGGTGCCCAGGTGAGAGAGGAGCCCGCCAGCCCCGTGGCCGCAGCGAGGGCTGGGGTGGTGGCGGTGGTACGGCACCAAGCTGTCTCTTGGAGGCAGCGCGAGCCAAGCCGAAGCTTGGACACTTCCCCGCAATCCTCACTGGCCTACCTGGCTTTTAAATAGTACAGGAGGTGGTAGCCGATCTTGGGTTGCTTCTGATAGAGCTCTGACAGGAGATCCAGCAGCAGCGAGAAACCGCTATTATCCTCCTGCATCTGGCAGAGGTTCCTTGAGGAGCACAGGACGGAGATGGCTACGTTACACGGGATACCATGCACGAGTTTCTCTGCTGACGACGAGGACCAGCAGCTTGCAGGCAAACCCAGCTCCCAGCACCAGGCGGTCCTGGCCACCCACTCTCCGGACTGGAGACAGGAGCCACCGCTCCCACCCCTGCTGCAGAGGACGGCGGGACGTGCAGCGACGAAGGGGTCAGGGCCAAGCAAACTTCAGTTACCCAGGGACCCCAAGATTCCATAAATGACCAAACGAGCCGTGATTTTCCTGTATTTTAAGTCTTTCTACTAAACAAAACGCAACATAGCCAGAACGAAGCAAGAAACTCTTCCGATTCCGGGATCAGCCCTGGGGCAAGCAGGGGCGTGGTAGAATTAGACCCACAGGGTTCACCCAGGGTGGTGGTCAGCAAGCCAACAAGAAAGCCCTAGCTAGATTATTCAAAAACTTCAGAACAGACATACCTAAATATTAGGTAGAGAGGCTTCCCCACCGACTCCTCCAGAGACCTGCGGGACAAACGCAACAGTCAGAGCTCTGTGTGCACCCACCCTCTGTGTTTCCCCAGCAACAGCAGGGGAAAAAGCCCTGGACCTGGCTTGCTGTGGTCCTCGGGCCATCAAGGGCTAGCCCTAGCTAACGAGGAGACGGGAACGGTGCTGCTAACAGAACCCAGCAGCTCTGACTCCGAGCCCTGTTCCAGCAAAATCCCGGAGAAAGAGTGTAGAGTGCTGGTTTGTGCGAGTACAGCAGGGACAGCTGGAGTATTCAGGAGCCTGGGTATCCTGGTCAGACAGTCAGAAACCACCAGAGCATCACCTAAACTGAGCTCTGAACACAAGGACCTGCGGCAGATGGTTCTCTCCCTACTTGTGGGGAGGAGGAAAACGGTCTCTTTCGAGCCCTGGATGTGACAACTGTTGACCAGCTCCACGCTGACCGCTTGTGAACCCTGGATTGCTTCATAGGGGAAGCTGCTGGCTTCAGCACAGCCTTCTGAAAATGGTGAATATTTTACTGGGAAATGCCCAAGTCCCAGTGTGAAAGAATGAGACACACACAAAAAAAAAAAAAAAGAGAGATCCTTACTCCTCCGTGATTTCTTCTGGCAAAACCTCACCACGGAAGTGAGCCTTAAACAGCTCCTGCAGGCAGGATGCGAGCACTGATAACTGCTCTGAGTCGAAGTCCTCCTGGTAGACAGAAAGGAAGGAATGAGAGGAGAAAGCACAAGCACAAACCCTGCCTGCTCAGCACAGGTATAGCTGGAAAGGACACAGCAGAGTCGCTGTTGCGGGGAACAGAGCCCCAAGCTGCTCAGGAGCCATTTTGCCGTTACATCGCAGCATCAGGAGCTGGTCATCAGCAAGACAAGCCCCTAATTGATGTCCAGCTCTGAATCACTTCACAATCACTGTGGTCCACTTATCCTCTAATGGCCAGTAATTCACTGAGCTCAGCTCTCGCCCTGCAAAGGGCTAAGAGGGACCAAAGGCACTTGGCAACGAGGATCTACACCCTGACAAGCCCTTTCCCCACGTTCCCACAGAGAGGAGAAGCAGCTCTTACACGCTAAAAGGCCACTTGACCCTAAAGGGAGCTGATTAGAGGCAGGGGATGCAACGTCCCTTGAACACACAGCTCCTGGAAAAACATCCGCAGCTCTTCTGCCGGGCAGGGCTGGCTGCAGCCTCTCCTGAGCACAAACCCCAGGGGCAAAAGCAAGGGAGCATCCCAGCTGCACGGCACAGGCACAAGCACCCCCAGAAGCTCTGCAGACACTATAGCAGCCGCGCGGGGTCAAAATGGGAGCGTGCCTCACCCTACGTCCCGTCTGACGGCAACTACTGGGGACATTTAGGCATGGGGTATAAGGAAACAAGAGCACGGATGGAGGGATCTTCCCCTGCTAGACCCCTGCAGCAAGCAGAGGCTTGGCGCTGTGATTAACAACCACGGATAGAGCTGCGCAGTGCCATTTTGAACTCATTTAGGATTCGAACGGCCACCGGCTTCTTTGTCCCTCCTTCAGTGGCAGCTCTTGGGGCAGAGCCGCGCAAGACTGGGAGCTGCCCAGCCCACGGCACTCCAGCTGCTCTGGTTTTACAGTTCAGGCAGCAGCGCTGCTCCCCGGCTCTGCGCAGTTACCTCCAGCACTTGATCCACGATTTCCTGCATGACCTCACACTGAGCTTCCGTATCGCTGGAGCACAAAAACAAGAGGAAATCCAAGTTACATAGGAAGATACCGAGAGGAGGGAGACAAGGGGGGCTTTGTGCTGAGCTGGCTGTGCTCGGGAGCCCCCCAGGACCCGAGAGCAGGGGAGGCTCGGCTTTGTGCTGGTGCCAGGCTTAGAGGAAGGCACGGCTCAGAAGAACACGCTGCAGAGACCCAGCCCCGGAAGAACGCGCTGCACTGCTGCAGCACCTACTTAAAAAAAGCGCCCAAGGTTGTCTGCAGCAAGACAAACAAATTAAATGACTAAAAGCATCAGATTAAATGCACTTAAAGCCATACAGACATAAATTACGTTAAATCAGTCTACTATGCCAAGGTCTGCGACGCAAGAGCTTTTTTTAACCTTCTTTAGACGGAATGAATTCCAAGGTCACTGAAATTCAAGAGTGGAGGTGGGGAAGTCCAGAGAACATGCAGATACAGGTACCTCTCTGTTCAGGGGGAACGCGTGCCATGCAGAGACGTACTGAAACCCCCAGGCAGCGATAGCCCCAAAGGCCTACGCAGCCTCCCCTCGTCAATCCAGCCACGGAGAAGGATGAAACTCAGAGCCTTCTGCCGCCCTGTCACTGATTTAGAGAAATGCTGTAGCCCCCAGCCAATTGCTGTCACGCCCCGGTCTGAACCTGCTCCAAGAACAAATTACAAGGTTCTTAACCCAGCACCTTTCAAAACCCACCTGGACATTTCCTGCAGAAACTGTGCAGGAGGACCTCTCCGTGTTAAAGGGAGACAAGCCACAAGATTGCATTAGCTCTGAGAGAAGGGCTCTGGAGCAAGCAGCATTGCACAACAGGACTAAAAGGTCTTGTGTGTCGTTGCCCTGAAGAGATCAACGCAAAATGTGACACGACCTAAGGATACCAACCTTCCCTTCTGCAGCTGCAGGACTTTATCCTTCAGTGACTCATCCAGCTGGTCCAGGAATGGCGTGATATCAACAGGCTCCTCCACAATGGTTTCTTTGATCGGGTGAAACCTGAACTCCCTCTTCTTCCCTGCAACAAAGAAAGCAGCAGTGGAACCCTCTATTTTCCCAAGCAGCTACGTCTAAGAAGTACTGGAGGCGATCTCTGTCCTAGCAGCGGGAGTTGTGCGGGGCTGCGGGGGCAGTCGCCAGCCCAGGACGAGCGGCGTGCCCCCAGCGTGCGGTCCAGCCTCAGCTCTTGCCTCCACCCTTTAGGGATGTGTCCAGGTCACAGCGAGCAGGAAGGTGGGATGGGATCCAAACACAGGGGGTGTCCAGAATTGTGGTTCCCGTTCAGTCCAGATTCCAAACCTGATGCTTTGCCTGTCCTTCTACATGCTCAAGCATAGCTAGCTCGCAAGTCTCTCTCCACGCGAGGCGCAAATGCTTGTGTTCAGGACTCTGGGACCAAGATATCCCAATGGCTTTTCCACACCCTCATCCTTCAGGCTCATTCCAGGCCACAAAAATGAACTGCAGCAGAGTCCAGAAGCGCCAGGGCCAAGGCAGAAGCACTTACAAAGAAGCTGCCACCAAGGGACGGGACAAGGTGGCTGATCTCCTTTGCAAAAATCCTCTCTGCACATGGCTTTCGAGCCTGTGTCCCTCTCAGGGGCCCCAAGCAGCTGGCAGGGCTCGATGGGAGGATTGAAGACAGCGCTACAGCACAGTGTCACATCCTCTCCCCCATCCTGGGCCTGTGGTCTCTCCCCAGCGCAGGGGTAGCCCTCCAGCATGGCAGGAAGCCCACAAGAGTCCTGCCACCAAGGCCAGGAACAGCTTGAGATGCCTCTAGCTCCAGAGAAGGAGCAGAGGGGATTCTGGCCTTGCGCAGGCTTGTCAGCCCCGTGGCTTCGAGAGGGAGCGAGTGTAATGAAAACCGTGTGGCTGAGCAATTAGAAGCCTGAGCCTCATTAGCAACTGCCTGAGAACAGAGACACCCTGTTCCCAAACAAACCATCCAGCACAGCATCTGCCACAGGGATTCCCAACCGTGCAGCGCGGCGGGGCTTGAGACTAGTCAGACATCTAGAGAGGACACATGGGTGGAGAAAGCGCTATGGTTGAAGAGTCTAAGCTCTAGGGAATAACCAGGCAAGGACACGAAGCCCAACAGCCTTTCCCTTTGAGCACGGATCTGTATCGGATCTACTGAGTCTGGCTGTCAGGGACTGGGAAGCAGCAGAGCATCGGCCTCAACTCGCTCTCTTGCAGAAGGAAACCTGGATCTCAAGACGGGGCTCTGCCTCGAGCGCAGCGATTCCCGCTGCTCGTGGGAAAAGGGGCTTTGAGGGAACTGTGCTTACAGCAGGCTGTCTGGGGATCCTCCATCACGAAGGGAAGGTGCCCGCAAGACACCGTCCGGCGCAGAGGCAAACGGCAGCTATTCGCACTGTGGCGACGCAGAAGTACTTGAGAGCACTGGCGCCCAGCTGACTGCACTCCTCACCTTTGCTGTTCAAGTCGTCTTCGTCGTCACTGAATGCGGCCTCGGCGTTGTCATAGCAACTGTCATCCTTTTCTGACATATGATTGTCCATCTCCATGGAAACGGGTTCCTCAATTTTGACTGCAAGAACATACGCAAAGGGGTCAGAGCAGAACGTGAGCTTACGATGGCTCCTCCTGCAGCCGAGTGGCAGGGCAGGCTCTGCCTACAAGTCACCTTTACCGATAACCATGCTCCGGCAAGGAGATAAAAGTGTTTTGAAAAGGAAAGAAAGAGTCTGGACAAGTGACGGACCCTGGAAAACTTAAGCTGGGGAAGGGACCATCCCTACCCGCTGCCAAGTGTGGCAGGATCGGGTCATTCTCCACCTAAGGCAGCTTCGTGCTTCCTCCCTCACCCAGGCCAACAGCGGAGCCCGAGTCCCTGAGCAGAGCAACGGCTTTGCCAGCCCTGCGAGGCTGCACGGGGGGGTCCCTTCAGCCAGAGCAGCTGATGCAACAGGAAAACCAGACAGGCTTACAGGCACAGACCTTCAGCGGGTCTGGCAAAGCAGCAGCTCTGCTGTTAAACACAGGTTAGAAAAGCTTGCTCTTTGTTTAACTTAATTATGTTAATCAATTAGCCTACAAAGAAGAAAGGCTAAGTAGCCCCTACGGAGCAGGGAGAGCAATGGGTAGTGTGTATCTTTAGCGTACAGCAGGGCTGAGATGCAGGGAGACCACAACCATCCATAAATACGAGCACCCAGAGCCCTCCTCTCCCCGCAGTCTGACACTCCGAAAGGCTGCTATTCCTGCAGGACAGCCGGGGAAAGTCCCGTCTCCAGGAAAGCAGCACCTGCCGCAGCCTCTCTCCGCCACCAACCCTTGCTTCCTACCTTCAATGGGGGGCGAGGGCGAACTGCAAAACTCCGGGAATTTCTCCCTCAACATGGCGCGGAGCTCTTTGTCCAGCTTGGGGTTGTCGAAGAGAGGGGCCAGATGTCTGTGTTGGGGGGGGTAGGAAGGGAAAGGGATGAGAAAGAGCCGGAATGCAATGCCCTGCTGCCTCACTTCACCTTGGTGGACGTGCAAGGGGATCTCCTCACGTCAGGGCTTTGGTTTGTATTACGGACCACAAGCTACAAGGTCCCACCTTCCTTCCTGCACTCAGCTGGGGTTCCCTCGCTTTGTCACCAGAAGGCACGTGGGAAGGGGAGAAGAGGTCTTACCTCCTGGGAGGGAACCTGGCTGATGGAAGGAGCTGTCTGCAGGCTGGAGCACCATGAGCGAGGCTGCTCCGTTCAGCTCGGGGACGAGAAAGGGCTGGGGACATTTCTATTCACGTGAAGCAGAGTGGCTACAGCTTCCTTAACCCACCCATTGCCTCGCTTCAAGGAGCAGCTCTCAGGACAAGCCTCAGCACCATAAAGGCACAACTATGGCTTCTTCCATGGTTCATACACAACCCAAGTGCCTTCCGCAGCTCTTACAGAGCCTGGAGATGGTTTTGACTAAGCCAGTGAGACCCAGGAAAACTGGTGCGCAGCAGCTGTATAAACGTAGTAAAAGGTCTTACGCAAGGACTCGCTTCTCCACAATGTGAGTGAGAGAGTTGAACACGCCTTGCCGGACATGAGCCTCCAGTGGGGGGTAGAAGTTGGGAATGATCTGAAAACAGGAGAATGACTGTGTTAGTGCCATGAAGCCTTCTGCCTACAGTCAGGTCTATGTCAGCCAGGACTAGCTAAGGCCATCAAGTCAGCTTCTTGGGTCACTCGTGACTCGAGCACCACATCCCAGCTGCTCTTGACCGAGAGGGGCAGCAGGAGAGCTCTCCAAGTGCAGCACCTTGGGGACTGGGGATAGAAGGGAAGGACCTGCCCATGCCTCTGGGTTTTCTAGCCTGGAGGGCCAGCCGGTGCATCTCCCAGGGATGAGAAAAACATGCAGATGTTGCCTCACGAGCTGTGAGAAGCCCTGGGGCTTGCCAGGGCCATGCTCCAAGCAGGACTGACCGCTGCGGGACAGGGGGGAATACGAGAAGGGCACCCTAAACAACATTCAGCTCTGTCCACACACCATCCTTTGCTTCTGGAGGGAGTAAGAGGACTCCTCCCTGAAATCTGGGTCATGCCAGGAACCTTCCACCTAGTTCCTTCTGCCAGAAGCCAGCAGCTGCTTTTGGACTGGGGCAGCCCAGGGACAGGAGCACACAGAGCCGTGCTGGGCGCGAGGGAGGAAAATGATGCAACTCACAGCTCTTCCAGCACTCATGCCACAGAAAGAACCCGCTTCCAAGAAACATCCTCAGCCCTCCTTGGGACCAAATTACTGGAACAGACAACTCTTGGCACCGCTTGCCCCGGGATGGAGGGGCAGGACCAGCTCTGCTCCCTGCCCAAGGAGGGCTGTCCTTGGAAAGGGAAACGATGGGACTGACTTACTCCCTGCTGCAGCGTGATTCTGTTTGCCCTCAGGGAATGAAATCGGGCCAAGCATTTCATTAGGTACTAAAGGGAACAATTCAGAAGCCTTTTTCCTACTAACGCTCATCATTCTGGAAGGATTTATTTGCCGAGTTGAGAAGTCTTACATGCCTTCCCACAGCGGCATTCCCATTAATGAATGACAGTGGGCCCAATGCTCCGACCTAACGGCCCTGGATTTATCAAGAGACAGGAGGACTCACCAAAGCCTCTGGTGGCTGGTTTTAAGAGGCGAATAATTTGGCTGAGCATCCGCAGCAGTGTGCCTGACCGTGCTCTTGGCAGATCAGCAAGGGGAAAATCCCTCCTTAATTTAGCATAGGTGAGGGGAGGTTAAAAGGGCTGTCAGCAGATACTGAGCTACTCTGCAGGCTATTTCGCAATCAAGAGGCTCAGAGCAGAGCAGACCAGACCATGCACTGAGGAATGCGGGGAAAAAAATAAGAAGGGGGAACAGCTTTTTTTTGGTTTGGGTATGGGGTTTGGGTTTTTTTTGGCTCTGAAGAATGGGCAGCGAGATGACACTATTTTGCTGCTCCAGTATCACTGACTCTAGGGAATCGTGACATTTCCTTCCTGTGGGATGGAAAGCAACGGGCCTTTGCCCCAAAACTCTCTGGGGAGCAAAGACATCTGTCTCGCCTGAGCCTGCGTTACCATTCCTGCCCTTCATGACTGGTCAGCACAAAGCAAGGGGTGGCCTGCCGGGAGCAGGCTGCGCAGCTCACCACTTGACTGCTCCCAGCTTCTGTCTTGGCAGAGAAGGAACGGCACTGACCTACACCAACGTGCTGCTGCACCAGCAATGGGCGGTGGGGAGCGCTCAGAGGAGAGCACGGCTGAAGGGCCCGGCTTCAATCCCTACGGAGTACCTCCCAGCCAGCGCACTTCCACTCCTGTGCACCACGGACAAGCGTACGAGGCTAAAACAAGCCCCTGAGGCTGACACAGTGACCGGCTCTCTTTGGAGCGTGACCTCTGCACAGCTGGCTGGTGTAAGCAGATGAGAGCGTGGCTGTTTCCCCCTACGCTGTCCTCTGTTGACACTCCTGAGGGGTCTCTCTGTCCCAGTGGTGGCAGAGGGACGGCACCGACCCCAGCAGTTGCTTTCGCAGCCCTCATCACTCAACCCCCATCACGCAACTCATTCGGCGAGCCAGGTAATTCCCTGGAGAGCGAGGGGCAGCTCACCCGGCACATGAAATCCAGCAGCGTGGCAGTGATGGCAGGGTGAGGCTTCATGGAGTGATGCATCACCAGAATGGCAGGCTCTGGAAGGAGAGAGCAGGGAGCCCTGTGCTGAGAACCCCAGAGATGCCCATACCCCCTGTACCCCCCGCACTGCTCCTGCAGACCCAGCCTTCTGCCCCTGAGGCACAGAGGGAACCCCCTTCTTTTGGCTTGTACACACCACTGCCCTCATCCAGCTCCTAAATAACACGCAGGCTTCAAACAATGGCCAGAACCACCTTCCCTGCAAGCAGGAGCTCCCAGCAATGCCCCTGGCTGTATCAGCCCTGAGCCCTGGGACAGCCCCGCGGTCAGGCAGCCTGCCTGCCCAGAGGCAGGGACCCTCTGGGGTCAGCTGCTGACCTCAAGGAAGATGCTTGCTGCTACCACAGATACGAAAACCACAATTAAAAGTGCCTCCATCAAAGCAGCTCTCCAGCAAATCCCAGGAGTTCAGGGCTGGGGAGGGAACTGACACCCTTTGAAGATAATCTGTTGGGCTTTCCCCACCAGATCCCCCTACCTCTACCAGCTCTGGAAGGCATTAACCCCTTCTTCGACCCTTGCCCATTCAGGGAAAGCCTCCCTGTGGCCTACCTATATTCATGATGCTGTCCTTCTCGGGGTTGAAGAAGAGCCAGTCATAGAAGAGGGCCAGTTTGGCATTTGAAGCAGCAACGTTGGACTACGGAAGAAAAAAACAAAACAACAAATCGGCTGATGAATACAGTGCTGAGCCCCCATGCCCTCTGCACGCCCGACACGCCGGGCTCCGCTGCTGTCAGGCCGGGTGGGTGATGCTCTTCCCACCAGCAGGATAGGGCAGAGCTGGTGAAACCCCCACCCCGGTACCCGCTGCTGCACAAGAGTGAGTTTTTGGAAAGGGTGGGAAATTCTTGAGCAGATCCAGCCAGGGCAGCACACAGAGGGGCAGAGGCCAAGGCAGCCCCAAGACTGGGAAATAGAAGGCACATGGTTACAACCCTGAATTGTGTAGAATTGGGCCCCGCACATCCCTTGGCATTATCTGTCACACATTCATGGGCACAGCAACAGCCGCTTCCTCGGCAGCTTCTGCTCTGTTTGACAAGCGCTGTGGCTCGCAGTCCTGGGTGGGACAAGGGACGACAGGCTGGGTGGAGAGAGTGGAAGCCAACAAGGCTGCAACAAGGCATCTCGTTGCACGGACTCTCGCACCCCACTGGGATAGGAGAGGCCCCACACCTTGTAGACGGGCCATAAACATAAATCAGAAACAAAGGGCTTGACAAGCTGAATGTGAGAAGGTGAGGTTTACGCAGGGAAAACAGATCCCAAAGGCTCCAACGTGCAGCAGAGCCAGGACTAAAATCCAGAGCACAGAAAAAAAGGCTGATGTCCTAACCGCTGCTCCACAACTCTCTCCTTCAGCCCAGCCAGCAAATACCTAATCCCAAACTCTCCGGGCAGCTTCCAGTATCAGCAGGTTACTCCCTTCCCCACAAGGGAAGGGACACTAGGCGATTACGAGACTTGCTTTCAGGTCTGGCCCTTGCAACTCACCGTGCAGGTGGTGAGCAGCCACCCAATGATGGCCCAGCGCGGGAGGATGTCGGAGCTGAGCACCTCGTTGGAGGGGTGGACCACGCCACAGATGTAGCGTATGAGGTCGCAGCGCAGGGACTGGCTGTCTGGGGTGGACAGGTACTGCCGCTGAAACCAGTCCTGGTACCGCTTCTGCTGGCCGAACCGGACCTGAAGGGAAAGGGAAAGACGCAGGTTTCGCTCAAGGCTCGGGGAAAGGCTGCTAGAACCACGGGCTGCTGGCAGTGTCTTCAGAGAAACCGAGGAATTAAAAAGGCCATTGTGCGGCATTCTCACGCAGGGCCCGTCTCCAGCGGAGCGGACGGGACCACACGCCCCGCGTGTGCGGCACAGCACAGCCCCTGCAAGCAGCCCCAGCCAGCGAGCGGCCGGGCCGGAGGCAGAGCGAGGGGGAAGCAAGCTCTGCCTGGTGCGCGAACACAGATAACAGTTAACCCCGGTGCTGTCGCTGTGCAGCTCCTGGCCTCTCTTGGATACGGCTGCTGTTGTGGGAGCTCCGATAACCCACCGCATCGCGGCCATTCAGAGAAAGCGCTTGCCTTGGAAAGCGGCCAGCCAGGAGCAACGTTCCCCTGCAAAGCTGTTTTGTGCCTTTTTAATAAATACCAAGGATGTCGCAGGCTCACCTACATCAGCTCCTGCTGGGCAGCCTCTCCTCCTCCTGTCGCCATTAGATGCCAGAAGCAACAAATACTCGCACCAGTAAAGCTCTGCCCTTTGCCCAGACCGGTGCTCTGCCCTCCCTCCCCATGCCCAGTGTCAGCATGGGAACGGGACTGGTGCACCGTGGATTGGGCAGGGATGTGTGCCCTCCTCCCCCGCGCTGGCAGAGGACCCCTGGCGAGCATGACGGAATTACCCGTGAGGTCATGAAGAGCAGCTTGGTTTCCATGTCGGGAGTGAGGCGACATGCCAGGAATTTGCGAGAAGTCCTCGACTGGAGCAGCTGCAGGACACCTAGGGAGAGATGGAGAGGTCAGTCTGCGCTCGCACGGCCCCATGGCCGGCACAGCACAACCGGGATCTGGGCAGGGATCTATCAACATCCGCAGTGAGCTGAGTTCAGAGCATTAAGCTCCGTTTCCCCAAGGCTACAGGCAGTGGAAAGGGATCAAGATCTCGGCTGGAAAAGGTCTCCTAAAACATCTCCCATGTGGAGCAAACTGTTGTCAGAGATCATTAATGAGGATGCCAGGAAGGAGAGCCTGGAGAACAGGAGAGAGGACGCACAACAGGGCAGGGACAACATCTGGAGAAGAAATGAGAACATCCAGACACCAAATCCCAAGCTGTAACCAACAGAGCACATTCCCCATCTCCCACCCCCTTGTGAGCGAGCACAAAGATCATAGAATCGTTTAGGTTGGAAAAGACCTTTAAGATCATCTAGTCCAACCATTGACCCTACTCTACCAGGTCTGCCACTAAACCACGTCTATAGGCACCACATCTACACGACTTTTAAACACTTCTAGGGATGGGGACTCAACCTGTTCCCATGGTTGATAACTCTTTCTGTGAAAAATTTTTTCCTAATGTCCAGCCTAAACCTCCCTTGGCGCAACTTGAACCCGTTTCCTCTTGTCCTATCGCCTGTTCCTTGGGAGAAGAGATCAGCTCCCATCTCACTACAACCTCCTTTCAGGGAGTTGTAGAGAGCAATAAGGTCTCCCCTCAACCTTCCCTTCTCCAGACTAAACAATCCTAATTCCCTCAGCCGCTCCTCATAAGACATGTTCTCCAGACCCCTCGCCAGCTTTGTTGTCCTTCTCTGGACGCACTCCAGCACCTCAACGTCCCTCCTAGACTGTGACGCCCAAAACTGAACGCAGTACTCAAGCTGCGGCCTCACCAGCGCTGAGTACAGGGGCACCATCACTGCCCTGCTCCTGCTGGCCACGCTAGTCTTGATACAGGCCAAGATGGCATTGGCCTTCTTGGCTACCTGGGCACACTGCTGGCTCATGTTCAGATGATTTTAGATTTGTCCCTGCTACAGTGAAACCACTTGTCCCACCACAGCTGACAGCTTCAGACAGACCACTCGGTCTGGGCACCGAAAAGCAGGGTTGGCATAAAGACTGCTCATCCCAGGCTGTCCCAGCACCTGAGTCCCCATTCCTCCCCTGGAGTAAAGGTACAACAAAGATCAGACATAACACAAAACTTGTGCGTGCACGTGCGTGTAGAGAACGGGAAGGAGAAGGGGAGGTTGCAAAAGCCGCGCTCATTCCCAGATGGCTGCAAAGAGGAAGAATTTACGACCCGAGCGGAGAGGCTTGACAAGACCTGAAGGATTTACAGGGCAGTCAGCTCTGACGCAGACAGGTAGGCGCCAGGGACGCCACGCGCACGAGGTGCGCTTCGCTCGCTCGCCGTTTGGAAGTCGTCCTTCTGCCGCGCAGCCGGAGGGTCGCACCTGGGGGACAGGCTGGAGGAGGGAAGCTTCAAAGCAGAAAGAACAGATGCCAGCTCCTGCAGAGCTCAGAGAAAGGGTGGAGCGAGCTGCGCATCAGGGGAAGAGAGCCACAAAAGCACCTGGCTTGTTAAGGGCTGCCAGGTCTCAGAGGGAGGGACGGGTCCTGCGCCCAGAGCTGCCTCCTGCTGCGGTTTTCCCTCCTGCTCGGTGCTGCTGAGCTCTGGCCCCGGTCGTAGGAGCTCAGCAAGACTGACTCGGATCGGAGGTGACGGAGCGACGTAAACCTGCGAGCACACGGACTGGCAGCTGCTAGAGATAACAGCCACCTTGCAGAGCAATTATTACAGGCTCAACAGCAGGCAAGGGAGCAAAGAAGTAGTCTTATGACCAACCGCAGGGGAAATTATTTTGGGGAGGGGACCTTCCAGGCTCCACATGAGCAAGTATGAATGAGAGCACCCCAGACAGATCAGCTTATCATAGAATGGTTAGAGTTGGAAGGGACCTTAAAGCTCATCCAGTTCCAACTCCCCTGCCCTGGGCAGGGACACCTCCCACCAGACCAGGTTGCTCCAAGCCCCATCCAACCTGGCCTTGAACACCTCCAGGGATGGGGCAGCCACAGCTTCTCTGGGCAACCCCAGCCAGGGTCTCACCACCCTCACAGTCAAGAGTTTCTTCCTGATATCTAATGTAAACTAGAGCTTCTGCTCAGTCCTCCCATCTGGCCCCCAGAGCCAACTGTGGGGTCCTCCGGAGGACAAGGAAGAGTGACAATCCCCGACCGGGCTCCTGGTGCAGTGCCAGACACAGCCCACCTCTCCCTGCCACCCCGAGGGTTGCCCAGCTGCCTGCGCTGGGGTGGACCCTGGGGACGCGCGTGAACTCTGCCTGCTCCAGCGCTTTGCAGCTGAAAAGGCAAGAAGAAGCACGCCCGGGTGCGTGTGCGCGCTTACCCAGGTGTCATCACACCTCTACGAACCATCGGGGAACGCCACGGGCCACTGGTTGTGGTGTTAAACGGAAGAAAAAGGGAACCAAAGGAGAAAGCGCAAAAACCATGGGGAGTTTGCTAGCTGTCAGAAGAGAATGAGTCAGGAGGACTGATGTTAGCCTCAATTTAGGTATCGTTTTGCTGGGTCATTTGGCTAAAACTGGCAGCAAACCAGGAAATAACCCTGCCCAGCTGCCCTTACTGGGGTGGGAAGCAAGCGAAGCTAGAGGGATGTTTGTTAGGTGCCCCAGGACGCTCCAAGCATGGACGCGAAAGCTCAGCACTCAGCTGGGAAGATCCAGACTGAGCTAAGAAATGCTTCTAGCGAACGTACGGCTGCAGGAAGAGGCAGGGCTGAACCCTGGAAATGTGAGCCTGCCTTAGGTGTAGGGCTAAGACTCCTCTGCCTCCGCAAGCCCCACAGGCTAACTCCGATAACCCAAGGAGGGGAACTGGGTCCCGGCAACCCTTCAGCTGGCAAGTCTCAGCAGAGACCAGCAGTGACAGGAGCCAGGTTCTGGAGATGGAGAAGAAGCCAGAGATCACAGAGCTTACGGAGCATTTAATCAAATGATGTGCTGCGAGTTTCCCTGAGCATAATCTGAGATCTTTAAAGTGACATTAACACGGCCCCTGAGAGGCAAACGGGCACCGGGGGCGGGGGGAGAACACTTTACAGCCCCATTTCCAAAGACTCATTAGAATTGCTGCAGACAGATAATGATGTGACAGCCCCTAGAGAAGTGAATAATTTATACCAATAAAAATTATAAATATAACACTCTCTCCATCATGTCTATTTTGACCTAGACTGTGCAGAGAGCTCCACAGCTGAGTGTTCGGCACACCAAGCGTGCAAAGCTACTGGGAGAAATAAAATCCCATTTAGAAAGTGTCAGTTCCTGCATCTTCTGGACTTCCTGCTTTAGAGCTATGGAGCTTCATCAGGCTCTTTTCCAGAGAGTCCGAAGGACTCGGACACTTTCTGTCTTTGGGCTCCAACTTCATCTCAGCTTAATTAAAAAAACAAGCAACAACTACAATTATGGAAGTGTTAAGTCCAGAACAAGCAATATAATTTAGTGATCCTCATTGTGGCCCAGCCGCATTCTCATGATCTGTCATTACAGCTGTCTGACGTATCTGTTTTTCAGGATGGTTTAAAGCCCAGACACCTACAAGGCCTCTGCAGCATTTAAAAAAAAAAAACGGCAAAAGCTGCCAAGCGCTGGAGCTGACCATAGGAGACTGGTCCAGGCCCTGCCTCTATTCTTTAAGCTCCCTGCAGCCAGCAGAAAGTTGCTTTTGGAGGCATCTTCTTCTAGTTAGTGATGAGAGGGGCTCTGGAAGCAGCCACGTGGGGGCCTTGACGTTGATGGAGATGGGATCACACAGTGTAATTATAGCTCTCGCTGCATGCTCTCCTCTAAGAGAGCATCTGGAAGGAACCCACACCCCCAATGTGTTTTGCTTTAGCAGGGCTGTAATAGAGCCTGTCTGCTCCAGCACGGTCCCGCGAGCTGGGCCAGACGGGGTGTGCAGAGCGAAAAACAGCTGCTGTGCAGGATTTTTCCTCCAACTTAGCCTGGAATGGGCCGACAGTCACGGCAGCCTCGCTGCAAGGGCATGCAAAGGCAGGAGGGGGGTTGCCAGTGGCTAGCAGGGCTCCGGCAGAGGCTGTCCCCTGCGCGCGGGCAGGGCAGGAGAGAGCTGACCACCCCTTCGGCCCCAGCCCTGCCTACCTGTGAACTGCGTGCTGAGGACCTGCGGGTTGTGGATGATGTCTTTCCAGAGCTGCTCGAACTCGGGTATCCTTGCAACGTTTTGCAGCAGCCGCACAAGGTCCCGGCCGATCATGAAGCAGTCCATGAACTGGGGAAAGGAGAGGGGAAAAAACCAAAATCTCATTTACTGTTTACCTGCTCCTGAGCAGGGGGAAGGGAGAAGGCACTGGGGGGCAGGAGGAGGGGAAGGGAGGAACAGTCAGTCCTTCAACCTTACCGCTGGCTCCAGATGATTCACTCTTTGCACAATATCTACACTCCTGCCCCTGGCAGCCTGCCCCTCTTTTGAAGCTAGCAGGTTCTGAGAGGCAGGGTGACAGGCGGGAAGGTCAGCAGCTATTTTAAAATGTTCTTTCTCTTGTAAAGCAAACAATCGGCCCATAAATCTGACATTTTCTCTCCAGGACTGCAGCCAGTCTCCGAAGCTAGGACTTGACACTTGGTCCTTCCCGGCCAGCAAGGAGGAAGGGGAGAGCGGGCAGCACTCAGACCAGTGGGCAGGGAGCTGCAGAGCCATCACGTCCCGCAGGGCTAGGACGCCAAATACAAGGATTTCTGCCTACACCTAGCTTTAGTGGCTTCTCCTGCATGATATGGATGAAAGAGTGGCCTGGAGCTGGCTATCGTGTTCTCTCTAAGCCTGCAAAGACACCGGCTGCCTCCCTAAGGGAGAACTGATGTTCTTGCAGCTATGGTAAGCCACAAGCACTGAGGTGCCACAGCAGCAGAATGGTTTCAACCCTTGTGGACTGAATAAAGAGAGACTGAAATGAGGCAGCCCCATCAAAACAGCTGCTCTCCCCCTCCCTACAGCCTGGAGCCCGAGAGGACAGCTGGCGTAAATGGGTTCAAAAGCCACTCACAGCCTGCACGGAGAATGAGGCACACAGCACTGCCTGTCCAGGGCGAGCTGGGGGGTGACTGGGAGGAACCAGCACCACGTCTCACATTTCCAGCTGCAGGAGGAACACGGGCAATGCCACCACACACAGACAGACTGCCCAGGGAGGCAGGTCCCCTGATTTGCTCACCCGTTCACGGAGGAGGGAGATGCAGAAATCCACCTCCTTTTGACGAAGCACCTGCAGCTGAGACGTGCCGTGATGGTCCACGATGAGCCGCAGGTATGTGTACACCGCCATGGCTATCAAGAGGCTGCTTTTCAGTACCCACTCTCTGTAAAGGAAGAAATTAAAAGAAAACACCTTCGGTCACCTCCGTGAGGGAACCACAGCCAGAAATGATATAAATGTGGAGACTCAGGACAGAGGAAACCGAGGCACCAAGGAAACAGCAAGGGCAGAGACTCCAGCCTGTTGTGCCAGCCTGGAGAATGTTCATCCGCAGATCATTCCCTGCTCCATACTGGGTGCTATGCTTGGTCCACCTCTTCCTCTCCCAGGACAGTTCCATCACAGTCTACCAGCTGGGTGCTCACACCCCAAGCTCTCTGGCAGGGCGGCAGACGAGCTCATGAGAAGCGCTGGGTGGATTTCCAGGGCCACGGAGATGTTCACCGCCACAACAATCCGAAGTATTTGCAACTGCAAGCAATAAAGTGCTCAGGAGCGAATAGACTTGACCTCGATGCTAACACTGACTGCCACAGGACCTTCTTTACTGGTCTCCATAGCCAGAACAGCACTGAGCAAGAGACAATGCACTAGGACATGGTAACAAAGGACCTTCCCGTAGGATCAGGCCCCAAATGCTCTCCTGCACACCCATGCAGAGGTGTTTTCATGCTCCCCTGCCACCAGCCTGCCCGTGCCAAGTGGATTAATCCAGCGATAGAGCAGGTCTCAGGCCCTGTGCTGGGCTGGGAAGCAGCATCCGCAGCACTGGGGGCAGAGGAGCTGCCCCTGCCCCGGCTTGACCAGGCAACGGTGTGCAGAGCAGAAAGAAAAGAGCAGCCACGACTACCGGGGAGCTAGAAGCACCGAATGGCAAGAACTGGGGAAAACCAGATGCGCTCGAGATCAAATACTAGGGAGGATTTGCGAGAGCTGCCTAAAGGGGGGGGTCTGCGGTGGGAGAGACATCGCAGCCCCATCGTGGGCACGGCAGGAATCTGTCCCACCTCGGGGAAGGACAGGGGCAAGCCGTGCTCTGGTCAGCACAGGGCTCTGCACCCAGGACTGGCTTCCTGGAAGCAGATTTATTTCTCAGCCAACTGGTTTTGCGTCCTGAGGGTGGGTAGGTGCTTCAGCTCTGCTCCCTCGGAGCGGGCAGAGCCCACCGGCAAAGCGATTCCATCGGCTGCTCCGCCGCCGTGTTGCCCTGTCTGCTCCGTGCGGCAGCGCCCTGTCTGCTGGGTGTGCCGCGTTCTCAACCTCCCTTATCTAAGCGCAACAATAAATATTCTCAGCGCATAAAAAGGACCTCGTCAGCTTGGTTATTTGTGCTGGATGCCAAGAACGGGCCAGGCCGACTCGGTGCCTCCAGCGTTGATTGATCACCCATAGCATCCCCCCGGCTCAGCGAGCTGTAAATCAGAAGTCCCGGGGAAACGCCACCGCTGCGTGCAGCAGCTGTAACGCTACGGCCACCTGAAGAGACACCAGCCCAGCGGCAAATGAGTCAGCTGCCCTAAATCACCGCGGCGAGGCGGAGGGAGCCTGGGAAGCTGTGACAAGCGTTTGCTTTCCCAGGCTCTTCTCCCTGCATCCAGCTGGATGCTAGGAGCAGGTTAATTAGGGGCTGGGCGGGCTGGCCTGGCAGCACACGGCGCTGAGCGGAGGTTGCTTTAGGGAGGATGTGGGAGTAATTAAGGCTGGGATCCCGGGGGGGCTGGCAGGTCAGCATCTCCCCCTTTTCCCAGTGAGGGTTGTGCAGAAAATAAAAATGCTGTCAAAGGAGGGCAAAAGCCACCCGGAGCCAGAAGATTCATCAATCCGACAGGCAGAGAAAATGAAAACACTCAAGAGGAAGCATCGCACTTGCGCCGCCATTAGCAGCGAGCAGCTAAATTAACACACGGCCTTCAAGAGGTAGAGGACTTGCCTCCTCTCCGAGGCGGGCAGTGCTTGAGAAGCAGCTTTGCTGTAACTGTTTTTAATTAAACCAGGCATTCAACACTCCGAATGTGGCATCAGATCTGCACATGTGTGGCTTTAATTAAAGCTCTGGCTTTCCCCTAATCAAAGCACGTAAATCCCAGCAAAGAGCTGCAGGTTCTCCCTTGGGCTCGCTTCCAAATCCTCAGCTCTCCTCGTGCTCAGACAGTTTCTGTGCTGCTACAGTACGTCTCATTGACACCAGCAATACCTTCAACAGGGGCCGAGCCTTTTCCTCTGACATCTGCTCCTCTGACAACCTCCTCTCCTCAAGTGACAAAGTTAGCTGTTATTCAGTGCATGGAGCTTTCTCCTGCAGACCCTCGGCCAGATGTGGCTTTGGATCACCGCTGAGAAGCTGCTGTTTCTCCCACAGTCCAGCCGTTTGCAGTTACTTCTTTGCAAGACAAGAGCTGTGGTGCTTTGGTAGGAGGAGGAGCGCTTCCGAGATGCTCCAAGGCATGGGGTGGCAGCGGCATGTAGCACAAGCACACGGGAAGACCACATCAAGAGCTACTAGGAGCTTAAATAGGGTTGGGAACAGAAGAGTTGAGCTTAGCACAAAGGCAGCCGAGGCAACACCGCGAGGAACCGAAGGTCAGCCAAGCTTAGAAGATCTCAGAGGGTCTCTCCTTCTCGCGCATGGTGGGGCACTAGATGGCAGTCGCAGCAGCGCACACCCGCCCAGCTATTCCCGGAATAAAAATCACTAGGACTGTTAAGCTGCAGCCAAATAAATGCTTTAACAACTTGATTGTTAACTGCAGTAATAAGCGATTTTAGGAGAAACGCTGCCATTACAGACAGCGCTCAGTGAAAAGCTATAGGCTATTTAAAAATAATGACTCTGCCCAGCCAAAGGCTGCAGTTAGGAATTCTGCTTATCATCAATTAGCGGCTGCTTTGCCAACAAAGGACAATGCGGAGCCCATAGGACAATACTTCCCAGATGGCCTGTCCACAACAAATTAAAGTTGCAGCCCTAATGAAGCAGGAGCTGTTTAAACACAGGAAGCTTTTTGGAATTAACTCTGTCCTACTCCTGCAAAAGGAACACCTCCCCCGCAGCTCGGGAAACTCAGGAAGAAAATATTCCTGGGATGCTGCTCCCGAGCCACGCGTGCTCCTCAGCCACACGAGGCAATGTCACTCCATCGCCCAGAGGGTGGGCTGACCACCTACCGCGTGCTGCACATTCGGGAACATTCGGGAACAGCCGTGTCCTCGCACACGGCTGGGGGACAGGTACCAGCCCGGGCAGAACATCTTATTTGCCGTGACGCACAGCCCCTCTCCGAACCCCGCAGAGGAGGTTTGCTAACAGAGGGACTTAAGGACATTGTCCCCCACACAACCTGCAGCAAGAGGGCTCCAAGAGCTAGAAATTTACACCACGGCTTGAAAATATGCTGGGTAACACAGTAAGGGGACGCAGAGGACTTTTGCGCAGGAAACCCCATCAACACGCTCCCACGCAGGCTGTCACTGCAAACACGCCGCCCCGAAATCGGCCCCTCCTGAAGCGAGCAGGACAAGCGCCCTCTCAGCAGGCAGACGAGGAGTACTCCCCCTCGCTTCGTGCCTGGCTGCCGCTCTCTTCAGCCTGTTCCAGCCTTCGCCAGAGCCTCCCGACCAGCCATACCTTTGCTCAGTCAGTATCTCCAGGACGTTCTCGGCCAGCCAGATATTCTTCGCCGTCACATCCCCGCCTGAAAGCAAAGAGCAACAGGGAAGAGAAATACCAGTCAGATGAACCAGTGCGGTTCTGCTGCCAGACTCAACTGAACCACCGACGCTTCGATCCCCGCATCCCCAGTAAGGCAAAGCTAATTAAGGAGTTTGCTCCCTGTCTGGAGAACACACTCCTGCCCGGTCCCACTCTGCCTGCCACACGTGTTCCCAGATACAGCACATTTCTAGGTACAAGTGCCTTTCTGTTAGGGGACCAAGGGGGTCTTTGCTACAACAGAATTCTTGCAAAAGAACTGTGATAATATGGAGTCAGTAATTATCTTTCTGGAAAGCAAAGAAGAAGCCAGAAAGGGATGAGATTCAGTAGCTGGAAATGAGAAAACATCTGCAGCTGCTGAACCTGCGAAGGGGAAACAGTGTCTGCAAAGAATGCCCAAACTCTCAAATAAAGGCCAGGTGTCAAAGCGGTGTCTCACGCCCTCAGCGTGGGCCTTCAGCACGAAGCTGGAGCCTTTGGCTGACGTCGCTGGGAGCAAAGCGGGACTCCTGCTCACAAGGGCACAGAAAATGCCTAAAGCAGGCAAGCCAAAACAATGGGATCATAACAATTAAGGCATCGTAAAAGCCGTGAGAAGTGAGACAGCGGCATCCTTCCAGAACAGAAGGGGCCCTGAATGGGGAGGTGCGACTGAGGGGAAACAAGGGATGCCTTCAACAGCGGTTTTTAAAATGTTCTGTGTTTACACTGTGACAACAGGGCCAGGGCAGCTTGGCTCGCGCTCAGGATTCTGTCCCCTCCCTCCCCATTCTTCCTCCCCTGAAGAGCAGACACGGCAATTTCCAATCCAGGCTGCCCAGCCCCGTGTCACAGGCGCATACAATAAAAACACAATGTCAGGTTTTACGGTGGGACATTAATGCCTCCTTCGTGGACGTCAGTGGCCGGCACCAGCACTGAGCAGAGAACACGGAAGAGGCACCATTCCTGTGAATCCGGAAAGGCGTGTGCGTGTGTACGTGTGCACGGTTGTGGGGTGCTTACACCGAGGGCTGGGGGGAACACACTACAGGCTACCATATGGCGAGTGCCAGCTCCCCGGAGGAGCTACTGACTTTATGTGGCATGAAACAGCCTCCTGCGTCTCTGCTGAGTTACAGAGGGGCCACACACACGGCTCTTGCCATCCCAGAGGTCAGAGCAGGGACAAAGGATGATCCTGGTGCTCTTGCGCACTACTTCGGGGTGAAAGCTGGCAGCAACAGGAACCAATACACTTCCTGGCTGTTCCAGCATTTGCCAGAAGCCTCCTGGCTCTCTCTGTGATTCACCCCTTGTAGAGGCTGTTGGGAGCAACAGATTCTTGAAGGTTTATCCTCTGCTTCATCCTCCCTGGAGAGATTTCCTCACCAGACAGGCTGGGACAGGCTTGGTGCCTGCCAGTGAGCCCTGCTCCTGCCTGTCAGCTGGGTAGAGACACTCGGGAAGTCTGTCCGGACCTGGCTGCATGGCAGCACAGTCTCTGGCTCCAACGCCGAGTACAGCACGCCAGGAGTCAGCCCTGGTCCACCACCGACAGCATCCAGCCTTCTGGCAGGAGCAGGGGGGATGCAAACAGCGGTCACGTCGCTCCCGTGGCACAACTCACCCGCAATCTGCTTCATGAAGGTCATGCAGACGCCATCCGCACCGAGCACCCCGCTCTTCACCAGCTCCCGCAGCAACCACACCAGCTGGGCAGAGGGAGAGATCATGCAGCTTTTGCCACAGCCTCCCCCACGACACCTCTCCCCAACACCGTGGCTGCCTCGGCTGGCAAACGCCGCCACATTTCCCTTCCCAAGGCGAGTCCTTAACATGGAGCGAAGGAGCTCCACCCGTGCCGACTGCCCCCGCCACGCTCAAATGCCTTCTGCTCCTCCTCTGCCTGGTTGGTGTGAAAGGAGCGATTCTGGGCAGAAGACCTTCTCCTTACCTGGGTCCGACAGGTGTCCTGCAGCTTCAAGTACTTCTCCATGAGAATATGGTTGATCTTGTTAAGAACGATGTTCATGCCATCTCGGCTCACCAGTGCCAAGTCCCGGTAGCACTGCAGCAGAGAAGAAGAGAGGGACAGATGGTTACAGATGAAGGCCCATAATGGAAAACATACAATGGTTTTATCAAACCTGACCAGATAACAGCAAATAAACCAATCTCCTGGAAAGAACACCAAGGCAGGCATGGGGTGATCCAAATCAGCATCCTAGGGCCAGGCAGGGAGAGCCACTAATCCTCTGGGGTGTGATCAACTGACAGCTGGATTCACTGGATTTAGTGCCAGGAGCCAAAGGTTTCTCACTCCAGAACACTGTCAGGTGTCCCTGTCCCCCCCATCCCAGCCTTCCCTGCGCCCTGCCACAGCTCTGGAGAGACCAACACGAGAGAGAAAAGACAGACAATGGTCCTTCAGGAAGAATCAGTTAATAAAGTCACATCCAGATCGCTTAAGCCCCCTGCTGCTCCCATCTCCCTGGCACCAGTGACGACTGGAACCACCCTGAAGATGCCCACAGGACTTGGGGTCACTATGATGTGACGCTGGTTCGATACGGCTGCATGGGAGCTCCATGGAGATGCAGGAGCAGAGATAAATTGCCCCCATGCCACCCGCTCCTGCTCGCACAAGACTTCCGAGGTCAGACGGAGCTGAATTTGGAGACAGTCTGGCTCAAAACCATGGCTTGTTCCGGCTTAGAAATCCAGACATCCTGCCCATGGTTCAAACCGGCAGATTTGGTGGAGCTGTGCTATGGAATCGTAGGGAAAGGAAGGACTTTCTCCACTCTTGTCTGCCACCAGAAGCCAGACAAAATGCTGGCCAGAGAGCAAAGGTGTTGGCTCTCCCTTCCCCTCTGGTCAGGACAGCAGGGGGTGGAGGGTGATTAGGAAGTAATTTGCTAAGTGGTTCTGCATGAATGTTAATTTGTGCCAGTAAATGTCATGATATTCCAGAGAGCAGGGGTCTGGTCTCTGCATCCTCCTTTAGAGAGTTAATGAGGCCTCAAAAGATCTCTTTGATTAGGCTCCCTGTGCTCAGGCTTTCTCCCTCCCTTTT
Source organism: Burhinus bistriatus (assembly GCA_013397275.1). Lineage (NCBI taxonomy): Eukaryota > Metazoa > Chordata > Aves > Charadriiformes > Burhinidae > Burhinus > Burhinus bistriatus. Next base: position 33,785 of record VYXH01005263.1, read on the forward strand.
TCATACAGCACTGTGTAAATAAATAAATAAATAAACAAATAAATTCCCAACCAGAATCCAAGGGGTGTAGACTCTTTGGGGCCTCTAATTGCTTTTGAAATGCTAAATGAATACCCACAAAGCAGAGCCAGACTCAAAGTCTCCACTAAGACGACTACCTGGCCAGGAATGCACATCATCTCCCTCCGCTGCATCAGCTTTGAAAAAGAAACACATACATCACACCAACTGGAAAACGCAGGGGATAGAGCTGGTCCAGGACACAGCCGGCCAGGGAGCACGTGGGACGCCAGTTCCCCTGTGGTCTGCCCAAATTCACACAAGGCTTTTACTTTGTCTGGAAAACGCTGGAGTTGGCAGGTCCCTACCCTGCCTGGATCCCACCTCCTCTCCTGGATGACAGGATTACGACCACCCATCACCCCTGGCGCTTCCCTCTCACAGGCAGCTGCACTTCTGCACCCTTAGGAGCAGTGATGCGATGAATATTTTTCATCTTAGTAGCTTTTCCTGCTGGTCAGTAGCTTCTGCGTTCAAAGAACTCATGCTTTTCTGGGTGAAACATCTAGGCTTTGGTTTTCTGCTGGGTTTGTGCGAGGCGCAGTGTCCACAACTGCATTTAAAGCCACCAAGAGGTCCTGCAATAAGGCCCTGAGAGCGTGGATTAGTTCCTGACCGGCTGGGTTGATTCTGGCAGCATCCTCAGGAGAAGGGCTGGAACAAACAGCTAGAAGAGACACTCAGGGATTTACTTCTGGTTCAGTATTTAAGTCCCAGGAGGAAGGACACCATAATCCTATTACCTAGGGAAGTTTGGCAGCTCTTCACCTCGCTTACTCCATACTTCCTCAAACCCCATAAGCAAATGCTGCAGAAAACCAGAACTCAAACCGCACCTACGATGTTGCTGATCCTCGACCCAAGGTACAACTGGCCAGAGGAGAACAAGTCCCATTTCACCAGGGTCACGGCATATGGCATGTCACCAACTGGTTGCTTAGACGGGTCAAACTGGACCCCTGCCCAACAGCCTCCGGCACAATCATCCAAAGGAAGGTGCTTGGAGAAAATCTTCAGGGCTCCAGCAGCTAGGGGGTGGGGAGAAAACCTGAATTTCTTGATTATTGCCAAGGCTGCAAACAATCCATCGTCTCCTCCCCGCTCTTGGCAGATTGGAGCCACCACCGTTTAATTAACAGGAAGGAACACATGATAAATGTTCGCTTTAAATGAGGGGAGAAGAAAAATAAAAGATGACAGCCATGGAGCGGAGGAGAGAGGCCCCCTCCCACCCAGCACCAGGGCAGAAGAGGCACCCGGTGGGCAGACCTCGGAGGAGATGTCAGGAAAGCGCTGCGCTCATCTGCGGGGAGGGCTCTGTGCACTCTGATCCCGGAGCAGAGTGTTAATTAAAGTGAGAGGTGCCAGGCGGAGGAGGGAGATCTGATAGATCAGTTGCTGTCACTTTGATATCTGAAGGCGGTCAAGTGTCCCTCCTCACAGCTGGACAAGTTTAGCACAGCTAATCTCTCCTGGCTGGAGTGTCAAGGCAACAAAGGGGGAGGAGTAGACCTGTGTGCTTCAGCCGAAACTCGGCCACGGCGAGGGAAGGGCTGTGCCACCATTTCTTTAATCGATCAGCGAGGGGACGGGGCAGCTCAAACCCCCTCCCAAAAAGGAAAGGAGATGCGTTTTAAACAGCCTCTCCAGGGGGGAAGAGGGGGTACCTCCACCTCCCCTCCATGCACCAGCAGATGTAGGTGGAGGACAGCGAGGCCACAGTGCGAGATGAGCTGGATCCGCACGTCGGGGACAGACATCCACTGAGGAAATACAAGATGACCAAGCAGATGGTGTGAGATGCCTCTGCTAGCGTGCCGGGACCGGAGCCTGCTCGCCTTCTAGGGCAACAAGCACTAAAATACCCTTGAATGCAAACATGGCCAGCTACGATATCCCCTTTTTGGTTTTTTTTTGGGGGGGGGGGGGGGGGAGGGAGGCATGTATTAAGAATGTAATAATATAACTATTTAAATTTCACCNGGGGGCGGGGGGGGCAGGCAAAACAACAGGTCGCAGGAGGATGGTGAAGCCTCGTGGGGTATGCTCTTCCACACCGGCCTCGCTGGGTTCAATGCTCACGCGCTGACACCCGAGGTTGTGAATCTTCACCCGCGACCAGAGATGGAAATAGCTATTGCAGACGACCGGGGCTGGCTGCGCTGAGCGTCCTGGACCTGTGGGCTTTTCGCTGGAGGGTTAAGAAAGCTCTGCCTTCTGTGTAAGGATTTCAGAGCTCTCTCTCGAGTCTCGCAAGACGCCTTATCAGTCAGGCAAACGTTAACCCCTCTTCACAGGCAAGGAGTAACTCCCCCTCCCTCCAAAGCCTGCTAGAAAATCAATGACTGGCTTCCTGTCCTTGCTGTTTGGATACAGGGCAGGTGGCAGCAACAGATGACATCAGAGCCCAGCAGACTGGCAGATCCAATTACTCCCTAAGAAAAGTAACGTACTCCGAAGAGCAGATCTGACAAGAGCAGGAGGACCAGCCACCTCTAATTAACGGGGCCATGAGCAGCAAAGCATGTCCCCAGTCTGCCATCTCGGAGAGATGGCATCGGTGCCTGCCAGCAGCTCGGTCGCAAGGGAGCCGGATCGCTCACCCCCTCGCTCCTCTTTGCCAGAGGAGACCACAGAGGGGAATGTGCCGGGCAGGTTTATCCCAGCCCCTCGCAGTGGGATGGCCAGTGAGTGCCCTGCAGATGGAAAGCTGGAGCACGCCGGACATGCTCAACCTTTGCTTCCAGTGTATGGAATCGCCCACCCCATGAGCCTTACGCTCAGTTAACCAAGTCTGGATACTCCCCTCCGCATCCCAGCTGTGGTCCACCACATCCTAGATGGCAGAAGAGCATTTTATTTGATGTGAAGGAGGTTCACCCTTTGGAAGACCATCTTGTAGAGCGCTGCTAGTCAGCAACTAGAAATACTCTTTGGCTCCCCCGGTGTCTTGGAAACAAGGATGTATTCAGTGGTGCTCCGAATCTCAGCCAGATTCAGCCTCTCCAGGTTTACAAGTCTTGCGCTTGACACAGGAGGCAGAATCAGGCCAGAGCCTAAGGACAGCAGGGCTGGGGACTCTGCGGTCGGGGTTTGGGAAGACCTTAAGCCAACACGGAGACAGAGCAAAACACAGCGGTCTAACCGATGAGAAATCTGACTCGCACCAGCACCATAAGCAATCAGGCCTAAAGACTCCCAGGAGAAGCATGTTTTGCTTTCAAGAGGTGATTTCTGGGGAATGGAGCTGTACCTTCATTGAAACGGACCGTCCCATCTAGCAATGCCAGGGCAGCTATGAGTTCCGGGAGCTAATGCCGATCTATTGCTTTGGTGGAGAGAGCCCCGTCCTCATAGCAGTGATTAAATCAAAAGAGAATATTGCATGAGTCACCTTCGGTCCAGCGCAGCGCCAGGATTTACAGAGCATCCCTAATTGCATGCCACTCAGCCGCACTCGCGGCAGACCCTGCCGACTTCAAGAGTCCACTTCAACCCTTTAAAATTCTGTGCAACACCTGGTAACTGAAACGCATCCAAACAAGGACCCCCGGGTATTGCTCGCCACGCACAGCCCTTCCAACGGTGCTTTTGTTTTGCCTTGTAGCTGCTACAAGTAGGGCTGGTTTCTATAACAAAACATCATTTTCAACTCCCTCCCAAGCACCCCAGGTTTGTAGCAACAGTGCCAAATCCACATCTGAGATCTTTAGAATACAAAACATCCATCTTCCTGCAGGTGAGTAGCTACAATTTTAAAAAAAAAAATAAAAATCATGGTTTACAGCACCGTTAAAAAGAGCTATTTAAAAATTAAATCCTGCCTGTGAAGTTAATAGAGGTGGACTGCTAAAAAGCAATTTCCTCTAGGAATTGAACATGTTCCTCCTCTAGCGTCTAGGTGATTATTTCTGTAGGCATCTGCATCTGGCTTCCAGCACGCAAATCTGTTCTGGGCCTCCAAAGACAAGGCAGAAACTGGGAAAGGCCTTACATTTTCTCGAAGAATCAGTACTCGCCTCCCACGGCGAAAAACAATTAATTCTAGGGCTGTGAAAGAAGCCAGCCAAGCTCCCTTCCCCGGTGGCAGTATCTGCATTCCCCTGAGCAGCAGCTGCTGCAGCCCCTGTGCCACGTGGACGTAACAAAACCAGGAACGGTCCAAGCAAAGTCATTGCCCTGCTACAATAAACACTGCTCAGCGCTGCGGGTTCCAGCCAGGCGCCTTCCAACCCCTGCACGAGACCCAGAACTTCCACAGCTCCGAATCCCCGCCTGCCTAGAAAGCAAAAATCTCTCGTGGACAAACTTTCCGCAGTCACCGACGGGCGCAGGCGCGTCTTACCTTCTGTGCCTGAGCAGGTTCGGTCAAGACCAGAGTGAAAAGACCCAGGCAGATCTCCTCATGCTGGGGGGTTCCTTTACATATCTGAGAGAGAAAAACACAAGCGCCATGGGTGAGCAGGTGAGATGGGATGTTAGAGGAAGGTCAGTAAAGCAACAGAAGAAGGAAACCCCTCTCCAGCCCGCCAAATGGGTGGTCAACGGAGCACCCAGCAGCCTGTAAGGAATTCAAAGCGGGATCACAAGGGAATACAGAAAACATCCAGGGTCTCTCTAACATCTGTACCCCACTGCAAAGTTAACGCTGGTGCAAACATTTCAGTACCAAGAGCTTTCCAGTGGTTTTAGTTGGACCACTTTGGGATATCCCGCTACTGAGGGGCAACAAACCCCCAGACAAGAACAGCAGTAGATCCCCGAGCCCTGTCCTGTGGTTGAGGACCCGGCCAGGCTCTCCTTACAGACTTTTCTACAACCTGTTCATCAAGCGGGAAAGCATTTCATGAGCTTCAGAGCCCTGAAATCCAGCCTGGGTTGTCGACCTTTTCCCATTAAGGGAAGGCAACTCTGTATCACTGACTCCAACAGCCCAAGGTGTTCTGGGGAGGAAAAAATGCAACCAACATGTCTGAGAGCCCATTAACATGTCACACGACAGTTCTCCTTATACGGTAACATCAGCAGCTTGCTGGCAAGTATTTTAAGACTATGCAGAGTTAGAAATAAATGCTCCATCCCTCAACAGAAAGGCTGAACCTGCCCTTTCCAGTGGTCTGGAGTCCGGTTGTTTGGAGGCCAGGAAAAAGCTGATCTGAGCAGTGCAGGAGTACAAAAATATACGAGAAACGCAAACACCAGCAGCACACGCACAGCGACACACTCCTGCGTGCGTGCACACCTCCAGAGCACTCATACGCTGGGAAAGAGACAGCGACAGATTTCAGCAAGAAATTGCACTGCAGGTTGGCTTCCAAATAGGTGATTAGACAAGGATTAAAGCCGCGATGTTGTTTTGTCTTTTAACTCTAACAGTTCTAGGAATCCTTGACAGGCTGAGAGCAGCGAGAGCACAGCAGGCTCCGTTCCCCAGCCTCTTCCTATCTGCCTGTTCTTTGAGCCTTGCTAATAGCTTGCACGCCTGCTCCCTCAGACAGAGATCTGTGCAGGTACAATATCCCATGAATTATTTCATCCAAGCAGGATTTCTCACGTCTCAAGGAGATGACACTTACATGAGCATTGAGGGCATCGTTAGCTTCCCTCTCCGACAGCCCATTGGTTAGCGAAGTCACGATGCCCACGCATCTTTCCAGTCTCTGCAACAGAGAAAAGCCAAACATCACAAACATCGAACGACAAGTACACTCGAGCACATCCCCACCGACACAAGATACAGCCGAGGATGCTTTGACCCCCACCCAAACACCCAAACAGACAGAAAAACAGCCAGCGACACAACAGCCATGTGGAGGCTCCGAACCTCCTGCCAGCTGGAGAAGCTAATGCTTCATCAACATTCATTTATTCGCAGGTTTGGGTTTTAAATACTCTGCTGACACCACTCAAAGAGCCAAAAAGTAAATGTGTGATTATTCAGCGATACTAATACTGATGTCACTTTGATACGAGGCCGAGACGCAGCCATGCAAAGGCTGAATTTGAGGCAGGGAGAGCGGAGCTGCACCCTGAGATGACAAGCTGTCCCCGGCCCCCAGTGCAGGGAAGACAGAGCCCGGCATCCAGCAGCTCCACAGTGCGAGACCCACCGTTTCCGTCCGTGCGGGAACCCCGGGCTGCGGGGCAGTGGCCTGGAAACCTTCTGTTCTCATCACTTAACATCTGAGCAACTTCTGGCTGAGAATAAACAGCAGGAGCAGATGTTTGGATGTAAGCACCCCAAGGGACGAAGCGACGGGAGGAGCCATGAAGTCAGGACTGGTAAGTTACAAGAGCACAGGCATGAAAATACTGGAGAAGCAAACGGCAAAGGCTTCCGCTCCACTCGAGAGAATTCAGAGTTGTCCCCTCTCCGTGTAGGGCACGAGCAGCCTCACATAAAAATGGTTTCTTTTATCCGGCGGGCTGGGCACCGGTGTTAGCCCATCCCTGCCTCTGGTTCAGGGAAAGCGTGAGCAGAGCGGCGTGACTCCGGGCACGCCACATCCTCTCCCCACCTCGCGGTGCCACCTCAGGGACGGTGACAGAAAGGCTGCACGGACTCGCAGGCTCACCACATGCTCTTGCAGCAGCGATGACACCCGAGAGCCCGCAGACAGGTGGAGAGCAGGGGTGCCGGCTGTCAGAGCAACAGCGGCTTGACCGCAGGGCTCCTTTAACGCCGGGGTCTCGCTCTCACACTACGACTTGCACGGCGATACGTCGGTCTAAATGAAACTCCTCCGTAAACAGCACTGCAGGAGGGATATGCCCTGCCTTCTTTGCTGGTGCCACCACTTCCATGCCAGAGCTACGCACCCGGTTGGACCGTTTCGGCCATGGCAGCGACTTGGGAGTCGCTGGCACTACAAGGTCTCGCTTTCCTGGAGTTTCCTTGGAGCCTACAGTTAACGGAGCGGTGACCTGTTTGCACCAGGGAAAAAGCGGCAAATGCAGCCTAGGACAGGCAATAAGCAGGTTACAAGAAGGTTATTTCTACAAAGTCACATTTTGATTAAAATGCAAACACATCACACTGATTATGGAACTGATTAGTGACTCCTTTGCATATCAAAGGGGCTGCAGTGAAGAAGCTATTGAGAAAGAGGTCAACAGTTCTCCACTCCAAGGCAATATGAAAGAAGACGTACTGGTCAGTAATGCAGAGATAATGCCTTTGTGAAACCGGCTTTGTTCCAGGCCAAGCGATGGCATTATGAAAGAGCAATGGGGCAAAACCCATGAAAATCTCAACTCTAAAGCAGATGAATTATTTGAAAGGGAGGACAAGATCCAGCAGCTGAAAAACAGAGTTTGAAAAACCCCAGTGAGAAATAAGACAACTTGTTGGCAGATAATGCAGCCAATGAACCACCAGAAGAGCTTTGCAGGGAAGTTCAGTGTCAAATAATGTCTTTGATCTGAGACCTGCTGACAGACTTGCAGGATCAGGGTTTGGTATTCCCTTCTTGGCACAAATGGGAGAGACGCGCCAACTCACTCCTGCCGGGTATGGAGGTTATTTGAAAACAGTATTTCTACCTTTGAGCAAGTTTAATAGTTCATGTTCCCCTAAAAAGCTCTGCTGCCTCTAGCAAAACCCACAGCAGATCAATATGAGGATTTCTTTGTATTACCACCTGGTATGAGATATATTTTTATGCGCTCCGGTCCTTCTGATCACATCTTTCTCCCTGAAACAGATGTGTTAAACTCACTGCCACCACCAGCTCCGACCATTGCTAGAGGGAAAGACTGGAGGAGGTTTTTGCCTAAAACACGGCAACCTGTTTACTGCGAAAACTCAATGTGCCACGATCATGCACAGTTTTTCCTGCGTACGCTCTGTTTCCTGTTTGTTGGCATCTTTAACACAAGAAACATGAAACTTTTGTGACAGTAAATCCATCAGTGCTCAGGAGTATAATTAATACCCGAACCAGTTTCTCCCAACTGACTGCACTTTTAGTCAAAAGCGCTGCTTTCCAGTGGTTTAAGAGAGGCACGGGAGGAAGGCTTGCCGGATAAAAATGGCTCTGGGAATTTTTCTTCTGGTACTTGTGTTTGCTCAGATACATCACCTTCACCAAACCTGAGCTCCACCACGCTCGCTGACCCACGCTGGCTCCTTCACAGACCCGACGCTCTCAGGGAAAGCTCTGGCTGAAAGCAACCCGGACCCCAGGAGACCCACTTTGGTAGCTCAGAGCTGATTTTCAAGCCCAAACGAAGCTCCCAGCCATGCCGGGCTTGCAGGGTTGCACGGGTCCAAAGCTGGGAATGTTCTGTCCAGACCTGGACAGGACCCAAAACACACATGGGGACCGACGAGTGCTTTGAAGAAATATAAATACACTCCAAATGGCAAAGGACAGTTTCCAGACCTTGAGACCTACTTATTCCAGTTACCACCCTGTTTTTCTCCTGCAATTGAAATCCCACATGATTTTTTTTTTTTTTGTCTGCACCACTTCACGAGCCCCAAATACATTTGTTTCCATCACACAATAAATAACCAGTCTCTCCCACAAGTATAGCAGCTCACGAGAGCGTCGCCACCCCCCTGGCACCAGGGAAGCCGGCCCTACACCAGCTTTAGGAAGATCCCTGAACACTTGCCGAATTGACCCTGTGAGCCAGACGCAAGTCAGCGCTACAGAAGGGCCTGAGCAATGGGTCTGACTGGCCCAGAACTCTGCACTTCCAGCTCTTCCACAGCTCCTCCACACCAGGAACAGATCCCAGTCGTTCTGGGGAGACCCTAAACCTTTCCCACCTGTAAAAGAACCAGTTCTCTTTTCCCGGTGCAGGAAGAAAAGCTCAACGGGAAGCAGGACAGCGCTGTGTAATTTAGGGCCTGGCGAACACAGGTCAGAAAGTTTCCCAGACAGTGGAAAGACGAGCCGTGTTGATGCTCGAGACGTGAGGCAACCTTCATAATCCTGCTCCGCAACCTACGGCCACCCTGCCCAAGCACGGCCGGGGCGAGGCGGGCAGGGAGACCCCGGCTGGGAGGTGGTTTTTGCTTACAGCGAGCCCCCTCCCTGCGCAGGGCCAGGCAAGGGGAACAGTGTGTGTCACCCCGAGCCCACAACCCACCCCCTGGAGCCCCCCCTGCCCCGAGCACCTACCTCCTCCAACTCATCCTTGGCATCCAGAAGAGTGGAGACCAGCAACTTCCCTCCTCCTGCTGTTCCCCCCTTCCCCTTCTGCATCTCCATGGCTGGGGGAGGGGGGCAGAGGGGGCAGGGCAGCCCCTACC
>VYXH01005264.1:535-15294 GCA_013397275.1 Burhinus bistriatus
CGCGCGGTCCGCGGGACTGGCGACGTTCTTCGTTCTGCGGGATGCTGCGGTCCAGTCCTCGTCTCTTTTCGCTCTGACGGCTCAAGCCGAGCCTGTCCCACTCCTCTAACCTACCGGTGGTACCCGCTCGGTGCCGGGCCTTGTCCACCGAGGCCGAGTGCTGTCCTTCGCCCGGCCGCGAGAAGCCGTCCCGGGGCTTCCTCGGTGTGTCCGGCCCCGTCCCAGCCCGGGCAGGGTACGAGTGCAGAGTCGCGAGGCAGGGGTTGTCCCAGTCCCGCCGACGATTCCATCCCGCTGCCGCCTCCCTTCCCGCCCCCCCCAGACCTTCCCCCTGCCCCGCACGGGTTGGACGGGGCTCTGAGCGAGCTGCTGGTTACAGCGAGACACCAGGTCACAGCAACGGAGAAAGGCTGTGGGACACGGGAGACGAGGTGGGAGGAAGGGGGCAAGGGAAAAATGGGAAGAAAGGTGCATGAAAGAGCAGACAAGCCGTCGGGAGCAGTACTGAATAGGCAGCAGAATAAAGTGCTTCAGGATTCAACGGAATGCTGGGAGGTCATCTGCTAAAAGATGCTGGTGCTATCGGCATTGCAACACGCACACAAACCAGATGAAAGCAGTATGGGCCCACGACACATAGATCAGGTTTAGTACAGATGGCTGAGGTGGAGCACTCTGAAAAAAAACCAACACCCCCAGAAAACAAAGTACAATGTCAGAACAGTGTATACAGCTGTGACCAGTACCCCCAGTTCCTGACACCTGGTGATATGGCTAGCAGAACTAATGCCATTTCATAAGGCAAATGGCCACTCTGTGTGGCCAATGCCTCCCCTCCACACTGGCCTTCCAGTTCTCAGGTACCAGCCAGGGGGGCTGCAACAACCCCCTCGGTGGGGGTGACAGGGCAGGGCAGCACAGGCGGTTACAGGTCCTGAGCGGGACTTGGACCAGAACTGCTACTGGATGGCAAAACCTGCGATGCCCCCGGCGGCCAGGGATGCCTCCAGCAGTGTCCGGTTCCTCCAAGGACACAGCGAGGGACTCTTAAGTCTTTTACCTGGTTTTGAGTCCAGATGATGATTGCTACATTGATACATCAAGCCAGGTATTAAGATTTGGCCCCATGCACAGAGGGTCCAGGTGATTAGAAACCATAAGCTAAGTGGTGCTATGAATATAAAATTGTGCTACACTGATTCTGCTTGTAGAAATCCTATGCTACTCTGATCATAAAGTTCTGTGCTATGCCAATCACAAAACTCTGTTAAAATAAAATAAAGCTTTAATGGTAACTACAACTTAGTGCTGTCATCATTCTGCCAAAGATCCCCGAAAAAACCTGGCTGTCTGGCCCCACAGTGTCAGGTGGTTGAAGTTGTCAACCACAACTTCCATCCAGTCATATAAGAGGAATCCTTAGAGGCAACCATTCCTTATTACAAGTGTCTGTCCCCTTTCTCCAGGTGCTCTGGCTCAGATTTGCACTTTTTCCCATATGGAAGAGAGAATCCCTATTGCTATAGGAGAGCTTTACCCCTAGTGCGCACCATCATTAGTCTTAATCTAGAAATTACTACAGTCCTACAATTTAGATGCAAGAACTAGAGATGGTTCCCAGGAGCAGAAAACGTCTTCCTGTCTCGGCACAATCCCTGGCAGAACCATGACGAGAGATCGCTGTACAAGTCAAGATGAAAAACTCCAAAACCACCAGATGTGGACTTGGTCTTCAGCGCTTTACTAATCCCCCCACTTGTCATACGCACAAGTACACAGTCCTCATGCTGGCAGCTTTTGTGGCTCATGCTCACAAAGACTCAGAAAGAAACACTCCATCACCTGATTTTGCTTGACAGATGCAATTTAATCTCGGCCACGGACACCAGGGTGTTATACGACACGTTGTCCCGTAATGATTCGTGCGTGGCAGATGGCAACTTGGACATGACGTTGCGCGAGTCCCAGGAAGCTGAGAGCATGGAAAACACCCATTAGACAAAACATCAAAACAGAAACAATGCTGAGATAAACAAGGAGCAGTTCAGTGGCAAGTGTCACCAAGTACTAGCTGAGAACTACTATTTCAAACACTCTTTTGCTGAGAAAGCGTAAGATTAGAGCCAGCATTAGACAGAAGACTTCATTATTGATTTAGAAGGCAAAAATATTAAACTAAATAAAATAAAAGAAAAAGAAGGAAGGATTGCAGAATACTGTCCACACTGCTGAGAGGCAGATTTTATTTTTTGCAAGCCAATACATTCAGAAACAAGGACTGTATTTTATTAATAGGCAATTATCTAATTCTGGGTCACTTGCACATGTTTCTGGGTAGCATCTCTGCCTCATTCCGGGCTCATCAGGATTTATTTCTTTTTATTTTTTACTAATAGTGTCACAGTAATCTGATGGGAGTTTGAGAAATAAGCCTTTTCTAGAAGTCCATCCTTTCTACCACCACTGCCAGAAGAATGCCATACTAAATATCCCATGCAGAAAGCGGTGCAGTTTCCTAAAGCAAACCACAGGACTTGCAACTGTTTCAGATTTCTCCGTTAGTTTCACCACAAGCGTATGAAGTGTCTGAAATGTTGGAGAAAATTTCAATTTTTTACCCCAATTAAGCTATTCTTCAACTCAATGCAACAATATTATGTTATGTCCAAGAGTGAAATTCCCACAAAATAGCCAAGGTCAGCTGACTGCTCTTCTCCCAAACAATTTCTCCAGGTTTTACTTTCCATTTCAGAGAAACTCACTGGCTCACTCACTTTTTAGACATTTCAGGGCACCAGGAGAGTTACACCTTGAGTACTCCTGGAACTGACAGCCTCCCTTGATCACCAAGTTCTGGAGGGCGCGGCTACAAAGGGGGAGAGATCAAGATGTTCCCCAACTGTTGTTTTCCCAAGCAGCTTCTGCAGAAAACACGTGATCATTTCCGAAGGCTCCTGCAAAGGCAACAGCCACGCTTTGGACTCCCCATAGCGTCAGTCCAGCTCAATGCGTGCATGAGGTTTATACATAGACAAGGTTTTGGCAGCAGGGTGGGGATGCAGGGGTGGCTTCTGTGAGAAGATGCCAGGAGCTGCTCCTGTGTCAGAGCCAGTTCCAGACAGCTCCAAGGAGGACCCGCCGCCAACCAAAGCTGAGCCCATCAGCGATGCTGGGAGTGCCTGGTTCCGACACCACCGTGCACTCTGCTGTCTTTTGAACCACAAAGACTGATTTTTCAAACATCATCAGTGTGCTTCAAGACAGAAATAAACCCTTCTGTAAGTCACACTGCAACCCCTACAATACTGAGTTCATCAGCAATTAAGAAACCAGGAACTCCGAAGAGCAATTCATTTTCCCAGGGTACTTGATCACTGCAAAACATCGTACCGCACAAGAAAAGCAAAGCAAGCTGTTGGTGTGTTGAAGTCCCCATGTGCACCAGGTATGGAACTTCCAACATCTAGTCACAATTACAATAAAAGTGATACACACAGTAACTGGATGGAGATTTATGCTTAACCTCTCCCCAAACCTGCCAGTAGCCCTACAGAGCAGAATCCTCTTATTTTTCATTTGGACCATTTTAACAGGACGTGAAAACATGCTCTCCTTTCCTCAATGTCACTGCACCCACAAAGTTGCACTGCAATGCATGTACGTATATTATACCTAGAATGTCCCTACCTGAGAAAAAATTAGCTGAAGGCCATAATAAGTATGGACATACGCAGTTTGTAATAATTCCCCAGAAATTCTGAGCATACAGGACACTTACGCCCACCTGCTCCACAAGAATGGCACATCTGCAAATAATTCTAACAGCCAACCAGCCTGTTTTTGTGGTTGAAATAGCCGAGACTCTCAGATTTGTTTATTCTTCCTCTTTCCCAAATAAAAAAGGAAAGGAAACTATGAAAGGACTCATCAGTAGCAGTTAGTCTTAATATGATTGACTTGTTGCCTATTTAATTTTAATGCTATTGCGATGGTCTAAAATTTAATTCAGGATCTCATTGTGTGGAAGTCTCTCAAGAACTCTCCTTACAACACTAGATGAAAGAAATTAGACTGTCATCTGCAATAATCACTTTCACTCAAGTATTCTCTTTCTACCAAGTTCTGTTATGTTAACTGACAGGTTTTACAGGCATTCATTTGGGGGGTGGGGGGGGGAGTGAATAACCCTGCCAAAAGATATTTTTCTCCACTGAACTCACAGAGATAAGGCCTCTCTGGGTTCTTTTACATTCTGCTTTCTGCTCTGGAGCAGAAGTCATAAATGGACAGAGAGAATCTTTTCAGATGTGCTGGGAGAGCTGCATTCAACTAGAAGTTACAGCTGGTTGTTCAGTCTGGCTGAATACTGTGTATTATTATGACACCACCTCTTTTGTACAGAATCCCCTTTCACAGAAATTCCATCCCACCAGATGTAAGACGACTTCACGTCTCCCATCTCTGGGTTTTTCGTAGTTTGTCTGGATTGGGTAGACTGACTAGATTGGTCTTTACTTTTCTCCAGGTGAGGTTTCCAAAACACAAGACCAGTACTCCAGGCAAATTACTGTATGAGCAGAACTGAGAAGAACAGAAGCATGACTTCTTGTGCCTTACAAGGCATACTGTTATTGAAACAGCTTCAGATGGGCTTTTTCTTTTTTCCTTCTAGCAGCACTGGAACGTTGACTCATCCTAGCCTGTGACCCACTAAACCCCCGAACATTTACTCCAAGCAGATAAAAAATACCTTCCTATTAAACATCATAAATAGCTAAAAAAATTTAGAGCTAAAACCAAGCATCACTATTTCATAAGGAAACTTGAGGTTACTCAGCAAATTCTCAAGAGCTGAAGTCCTTCTTCAGAGCTGCTCTATGATCTTCCTAAGTCTTCCTGCCAGCCCAGGATCACTGAGAACAGAACAAAGCACCTTCTATCTGTCAGTGCTCAAACAAGGGAAAGAATTTAATTTTCCAGTTTCTTCTCTTTGCACATCTGGACAGCAGACCAATACTGGACAGCAGACCAAACAGTCAAGAGCCACCACATGATGCTGATAGCATCTTTTCACCAGGCATCATCCAAGTTCTTCAGCATTCCAAAACCAGAAATTGTTTCTGTCCTTCCCCAGCTATGCTATAGATTTGTCAGTGAAAACAGGAGGATAAAAATTTACTGCCTGTACCCAAACATTTTTAATAATGTTTCCATACAATATCTTGTACAGTGGCATTCTGTGTCACAGTTAGAGCCTCCATAGACCGTAGCACTACCAAAGCTTCTAAGCACAGACCAGGACTCTATACAGAGCTGTCATTTCCTTGAGAGCTGTCCCCTTCACAGACCACTATAAGCAAAATACACTAAAACAGTTTGTTTTGAAGCCTCCCCCCCTTTCTCTTTAACTTTGCTGCACTGCTACTACAGGAGGACTTCTTGTAGCACCACTGTGAGCAATATTAGGTCCTCAGTTAGGACGTCTTATGACAAGGCTCTAAAGCACCATGGCTGGCTTGGAGAAGACAAACCATAATACCAAATTTTGAGTTACTAGATCAATTTACTATAAATTGCTGAACGCTCAAGCTTCCGAAACACAAATATCATCTATGAATGTGAAAATAATGCAGAACTTCAAATTAAAATCCGATTTACCAAAAAAAATCCTAGTCTTTTTACTAATTTTCACCTGGTAGCAAAGCTATGGTTATGTATATATGCAGTTCAACATGGAGAAAAGCTTCTGTGAATGCCCCCATGTTTTCTCCACTTCATGACAAGCATGCGCTTAATGCACAGACTACTACTCAGTGCAAGATGAAGAAATTAAAGAAAAAAGATGAAGTTTTAATTCCCTGCTTTTCAATATTCTAGGATTAAAAGTCATAGCTTTCAGCTAAAAATCAAGACTCTAACTACAATTTTTCTTCACAGAAACTGGACTTATTTAGCATTGTCCACGTATAGTAAGCACAGGCATATATAGTTCACCACACAGCAGTTCTGCCTGAAACAGTACTATTTATCAGTTTAATCCACTGCAAATGTTTAAATCATCTAGCAGAAGGAATTCAGAGAAATCCAAGGTAAATTCTTAAGTGCTATGGATGAAATTCATATCCTACAATGACAGCAGCACTACTTTTACTTTATAACAGCTTAAGTGGTGCATAAGCCTTATGCAGGCTTGTCCTCCTCTACCCCAGAATGGACTCCACCATTCAGGGTAAGCTTTCATTACAGGACAGCTAGAACTTCTGGTAGTGCACCACAGGAAATTGTAGCAAATGTAGTACGATCATACAGTGTTTCATGTCCCCCACTGCAGAGAGACCATCTGCAATCATAGCTTTGTTTAACTCAAACACACTTTTTTCCAGTTTTCTCCTTCAAACTGCACTTAGAAACCTAGCTAAGGCTTAGATCCTCACCCTTCAGAAACTGCATGGGAATTCAGCAGTCAATTTTCCATTATGCTCCCAAATACAGAGAGATAGCCACATCTGTTCACTTATCCTCTCTGCTGCCAGAAGGCAGACTGTTGTTTAAAGACAGCCTTTCTGATCCGAGTTTCTTCCACTGGACTTATTTTCAGGTGTTGAAAAGACCTATATAAGGCTAAGTGTTCCAAGAGGCACTGAACAATTTTGACTCTCTCAGATACACCCAGGTGGTGCACACAGATGTGCAGAGGAAGGGAAAATAAAAGCACTTTTTGTCCTACCTAGCTTCATTGGAGATAGATGGGCATCCCAGACTCCAATGTGCAGTGAAGGTTATTTAGTATTGCTATGTGTCTTTTCCATATACTGGAAGCAGCTTGGCTAGTACTCCTTAAAACAAGAATCTCGAAGCGTGAAGTTTACAAAGTACCTCACAGAGTGTTCTTGGCTCTTCTGGCTGTTGCCAGCTGACAGCAGGAATGAACCATGAAAAGCAGAGTCAGAAAATAGAAGTTATAAAATTCTAGACTAAGTCATGCTCTTTACCTTATGCTCCAAAGATATGCATTCCAGCATTTGTCTCCAGGCACCCTGAACTAGAAAACAAAACAGCTTCCTAATCCCTTTGAGTTCAGGGAGGAATTGGGAAGGAGGAAGAAAAACACCCACACAAATGGGGGCAAAAAAACCCCAAAACAAAATCCCAAACAAACCCAAAAACCAACAAAGAGCCTTAGTCTTAGATTCCTAAAGGAAAGCAAAGGAACCCAAACTGCATAACTGGACACGATTGTTTCCATACTCAAGAGCAGACCTACAGTTACAAGGTCACTTAAGCTTTATTAACATAGGTATTTCCTAGTAAGAACACCCAAGTTGTTTTTGTTTCTAGACAAAAGGTGGCAGCATACGGACACTAGTATCTAAAGGCTGGCTATTAGCGCCACCTCTGAGAAATCCAAACAGCTCGCTTACACGAGTATGACACAAGCGTCTCTCTCTAAAGTTGAGAAATTATCAGAAATCTCCAAAGCCTGCACAAAAGAACATTGAGCATAATTCTTTCATCTACTATCACCTGGCTATGCCTGCCCTCAAAAGCAGTCATAAGCTACCACCATTCTAGAGGAAAAGTGCAAAATCCCTGTCATTTCTTGTCCTGCCAGTCACTGCAGTCAGGTAGCCAACCTTTCAAGATCATGAACAGATGGCATGCATTAGAGGCTTTCCTTCTCCTATCTTAGAATCGCAATAGCCTCTACTAGAAAAGGCATAAAAACCAGCCCTAAAAAAAAAGTCTGGAAGACCTTTCTTTCTGTCCAGCATTCCTGCTTCAGAAAAGGAAGCATGTTCCCTGCTCCTGAGCATTTGTCTCCTTCAGACAGAAGAGCTTATAAAACCCAACTTGCAAGAATACTGTGTGGTTTGATATTTCTAATGGAACCTCTGTGCATTTGCATCCTGTCAAATTCTGTTTAAGCAAAAGAACACCCTCTGGCAGATCAAGAAACATAATAGCAAAATGTGTAGCTAGCTAATTGGAGGAGGCATTCAGTTTTGAATACCTAACTTACTTCCCTAATTCTGGGTAGAGCCAGTTTTGTTCTCTTCTGGAGCTGATTTCTGTTTAAAAAAAAACACAACAGATTTTTAAATTATTTGTATATATAGATCCAGTATCTGAAGGGGGCATACAAGACATCTGGAGAGGAACTTTTTATAAGGGCGTGTAGTGATAGGACGAGGGGTAATGGCTTCAAACTGGAAGAAGGGAGATTTAGATTAGATCTCGGGAAGAAATTTTTCACTATGAGGGTGGTGAGGCCCTGGAACAGGTTGCCCAGAGAAGCTGTGGAGGCCCCATCCCTTGAAGTGTTCAAGGCCAGGCTGGATGGGGCTTTGAGCAACCTGGTCTAGTAGGAGGTGTCCTTGCCCATGGCAGGGGGGTTGGAACTAGATGATCTTTAAGATCATTCCCTTCCAGCCTAAACCATTCTATGATTCTATATTTTATAAACCAATTCACCTTCTTTGATGATGGGAAATATCTTAGCTGTGCTGACAAACTTCTGTTATCATAGCCTGATCATCTAAATGACTTTGATGCAAGACAGACACCTGAGCAACAGGGAAATAAATGGTTATTACGACTCCCAGTATCGCCTCCATCACATCACATCAACCAAATGGATTATAAATCCATTGCACCAACGGTTGCTGAATTACTAGCCTCAGGGGCACAGGACACAGGCAGTGCAGGACCCTCATGGAAAAAGTCTGGATCTTGAGGCCAAGGAGCTCCAGGAGACTGTTCAGTGACACATTTGGTGACAGCAACTTAAGCTGGCAACACCTGTACTGTGAAAGAGGAAGAAAGTCCTGTGGTAAGAAAGTACAAGTCTGATGGCAGGGAATGATTCTGGGGCAGATCCTCCTCAGGAAGCAAAGGCTTTGTCACTGAGGATACCACCGGACGGCAGGGACGTTATCATAAGGAAGACAGAGGTAGGCTGTACTGACATGCAATGTGATTATCAGCAATACGACTACCTAAGATTATGACTTGTCAGCCAAGGGCAGAACACAGGAACTGAGGAGGAGTTCAGGCAGACTTTTTGGAAATGCTAGGGAAGCTATATTAGTCTTTATTTGTGTGGATACAAATGGGTGGGGAAAAAAAAGGGGAGAGTTTCTGGAAAGAAAGCTTAGTCCATTTAAAAAAAAAAAAATTAAAAAACCCACAAACACTGTCAGGGAGGCCTTAGTCTTCAATTTCATATTTTGGCTAAGGCCTCCCTGACAGATTTTTTGTTTGTTTGTTTTTTTGTTTGGGTTTTTTTATGCTCTTACTACCAAACAGAGGACCAGAAATGCAAAGAAACCATGCACAGCTAGAAAAAACGGTGCAAGGAAGAGTGAATCAGAATCACTAGGAACTACAGGAATCTTTACAAATAGAAGGATCCTACACAGGAGGCATGCCCTTCATCATAAGCCACACGCAATCAGGATGCTGACATTTACAATTTAAAAAAAAAAAAAAGGGCATAGGAAAGTTTAACCTAAGAATCACAGAAAAGCCAGTTAAGTGTTAAAAAGTACATGGTTTGAGGTGATACAGACAAACCTTTGTGTTTTCCTAAGTAAAGCATAGAACAGCATTCATCAAAACACAAGAACAGTTCAACATCCTTGCAAGAGCAACAAAACCCAGGTATCTACTACAATGGGGCATTGTTTCAAAAGGGAGTTAATAAACTCCTTTATTTTTACATAAAGAGAAAGCAGTGGTGCAGCTAGAAAAGTAAAAATATTTTCTAGTGACAGGAAAACTATTTAAAGACATCATATTAGCAATCGTGCTTTATTGCCTGTTAGGAAAGGCTAAGAACCAATCCAAAATAATTATTCTGACAAGGGGGAAGGACAAACTTCCTCAAAAAGTGGAAGGTATGCTGAAATGCAGAAGATAGATGTGGTCACAAACTGTCATATTAAAACACAATATGGCAGGCCAGAAATAAGGCTGGAGGAAAACAACTTGTAGACAGAAGAGAACCAATGACTCCTTCCTCAGCTGTATCGGGGACTGCGAGACTATCAGTGAATTTGTAAGTCCAACTGATGGTCAAAACATAACGAGTGATTTTTGCACCCATTTTGTTTCAGACAAACTTGGAAAAGTTCCTGTGCCAAAAATTTCCTTTACAGGAGTTGCATTACAGAATATCTTAAACTGAAGCGTATGTAGGATAGATTATAGAAGGGTTAAACCATCAAAATGAATAATAACAAGCCATTAGACCATAGGGTATCCCTTCAAATGCTTGACTTGAGGATGAAATACCAAGCATAATAGCTGCGGTCTTATACCTCGGTACCAGAGAACTGGATGGTACCACATGTAACATGAATTTTTAGAAAGGTTTCAGAAAGCTTCAGGCTTATAAATCCTATGTCCATTCCAGGCATGCTAGTAGAAGCACTCTAGTAGAAGCTTGCTAGAAGAATTAGTGGGTACATGAATAAGTAGTAAATGTAGATAAAACACCATTTTTGTAAAAGAAATTCATGCCTAACAAATCCTTTAGAATTACTTGGAATAATCAATGAGCATGTGGACATGAGAAATTCATCTGATGTACTGTATTTGGATTTCCAGAAACTGTTCAGTACAGATCCTCGCCAAAGTCTCTTAATCAGGGTTGCATGGGACAACAGGAACAGTTCTTCCCCAGAGAAACAACTCGTTAAAAGGCTGAAAGAACTGGAATAAGTGGAGATCTCTGCTTAGCCTTAGGAAACCATTTTGAAAGAGTCAGGTGAATAGTGAAGCGACAGAGATTTCTAACAATGTGCTTCTTTGGTATAGTTAAAAAAATGCCCCTATAAAGTTGCTGCAGAGGCTAACAATATTGTGTGAACAGCCAGTAAAGCTGCAGATGAATTTCAGTGTGGATAATGCAAAAACAAACAAACCAACCAACCAACCCCAAACAGGCACAGGAGATGGGGTTTCAAAGTTTGAACATTATGCATTGTATGGTGGTCTCTCAGAGCACTATTATGACCCAAAAAAGATCTTCAAAATTAAAAGGTTTAAAATCTCATTGCTCAAAAGACAGATAGAAGGTTTGGAAATACTTGGGAAAGAAAACATAGGAGGGAAAAAAAAAATTATATCACAATTAATCCACATCGTTCCTCCATCTTGAATATGGTGCACGGTGCAGGCCTCTACATCTCAGAAATGAAAGTGCAGTATGACAAAAGGTACATAAAAGGATGATACGAGATACAGATCACCTGCTGTACAAAACAGACTCCACTTCTTCAACCAGACAGAGAGCAAACTGGGAAAGAGTGACAGAGTTCTGTAGCTATCATGGAAGTAATATTATTTACCATCTTCTATAATAGAAGTCTTAAGAGGCATTAAATGAAGTTATGGAGTAGCAAGTTTAAGCAAGCACACTTCTCTGTCTTCATGCAGCACTGGGATATGCTAAAATTCACCTTTCCATCAGATACTGTGAATGCTAAAACTTTGTATAGCTTAATAAATCACTTGGACAAAGTGAGACGAAATGTGCAAAGACACAGGCTCTAGCTCATCAAATTTATCATCCACAGGTCACAATCACCGGAAGAATATTCCAGGGCTCCCTCGGACAATGGACCAGAGACTGAACTTCCTTTGATTATGACAGTTCTTTTAACAAACCGCATCAATCTTTCCTTGCTTATTAACTACTGTATTTTAAAAGGATGCTGTTTAAAAAAGATCATCATGTGTTCACTTTATGACCCCAGAGATCTCTGGCATATTACAGCTATAGTTACAACACCTCAGGTGGCCTGGTTTCGTCCACAAAAGGCCCTCCTCCTTGAGGAAAAACATGAGATGTGTGGACAGCTTCTGCCATTAAATTCAATGCCTCGCTGCTGCTTTCCAGTTCATTTGAATGCATCTGGAGTTTCTTACAATTCTCAAGCTTATTTACAAACAGAAGTCAAGAATCATGGCTGAGACCTTTAATCACAAGTATCTTCAGATCAAAATGCTGCTGCTATGCATTTCCTTCAACTTTGTGTAAGATTTCCAACTATATAAAAATATTTCCAAGTCCAGATCTCCGGCTAATTAGGAAGAAACCTTTTAGACAGTATTCTAAGAACCACTGTTGTTGTTTTGTTCTAGGAAATTTCTAATAAGATTTATTCATTGAGTCTGTCCCTTCATTTCCTTATCCTCCAGTGTTCTTTCAGGTATTCCAAAGACAAACATAGTCAAAACTACTAAAAGTGGTAAAACTAAACTCATTCACTCCAGAGCATTTGTTTTCTAGGACTTAATCATGCTTCTTTGGCTGATGTTTAGGTTCTACTAAGGCACATTTACAGTATTTTGAGGGTTCCCTAAGGCTGCCATGACTAGAATTTCTGTATATGCAGATAAACCTGGAAGCATAGTTCCAGTTTGCACTCTCAGCCCACAGAATGCCACATGTTGGAATGCATCAGGGAGCTCAGTGACTTAGTATGCAGTAGGACACATTCAGGTAGATAACCTGAGGGCTACCCACACTTGTGCAGTCAAAGGAGTGGAGCAATTGAGACAAACACATTTTAGATGTTCATGATGTAACATGTTTTCAGGAGCTTCTAAAGCCATCCCCAGCTAAACTTGTCAGATTGAAGAACAGCCACCGTTAGGTAGCAAGTAATGCTCAGTCAGCTTAAAAGTTTTAACTACATCTTCACAAAAGCCTGAAGGCATTCATCGCCTTTTAAAGATCAACAGTTTTATTGTTACAGGGGAAGCCCACTATCATAGTAGTCAGGGTAACAGAAGTCAGGTCAACCTTACAGAGGATGCTGGATAGCAGAACTTTTAGCTATTGACATTTTTACTGGTAGTGTCACTGTGTATCATCATTTATGCTTGGAGATACAAAAAAGTAGTATGAAAAGCTCACAAAACAATAAGGTAAGCCTATATGCTTATTAAAAAAATAAAAAAAGTTGAATAATGCTTTTTGTAGTTAAGGAAGTGAAATGTACATGTTGAAAATACTTCTGCTTAACCATCCATCATTTTCATTATGGCAGTGCCAAATAATGATTAGAAATTGAAGCCTGCAAAGTGCTAGACACTATGTATAAGCATCAGCCTCTGTTATTTAAGAGGAGAGAGTTTCATGAATCAAGTCAAGACCATAAATCATTAAAGTCTATCAGGCAAGGCTGGATTTTTAAAAACAAAGTCTCTTTGATTATAGCAGAACAACTTAACTATTTTAAACATTCTGGTTCTTTAGCTATAGCTCATATTTCATCCTAGAGTCCCAATGCACTTTAAAACATGTAACCTTCCTTCTAGGTCTAACTAGTACTTATTAGAGCTACAGTCAGTCAACATACACAGGTGAAAACATGGAATGTTTAGCTTAAGAATCACACACTTCATAAATACAGTATCTCCACTCATAACTCTTGAGAATTCTAGAGTCTACTGGGTCACAACTAGAACAATTTTGAAGGGAATAGCCACTTATGCCAAAACAGTCAACAAATACCCTAGCCCTAGTTAACAGTTTGCTTTAGAAGGGGCCAAAGACATTCCTCATGAGCCAGCCTTCAGCCATTCCACCCAGCTTTAGTCAAACTCGACAATGGTAAGGGTGCGCTTGGGGGAGGCTCTTCTAAGGGCATCTACTGCAGCTCAGATCACCCTCAGTCCCCAGCTACCAGCTTAGAGTCTACAAAGTTATTTTTCTTGGGATTACTCGAGGTCTTGCTCAGATGCACAAAGTAAGTCCCTGTGGTCCAGACAGGCAGCAGTGAAAGCCCCAGAGGAAAGAAAGGCCCGTGATCACATACCTCTTCACTCTAAAGTCTCTGCCTACAGCTCTCTGTTCTTAAGTCTCATCTCTTCAGTCAACCAGGGCACATGACCTACTTGGTAAGAGGAATTCACAGTTACAACAGAAATAGCTTTTAACGGCTGCATTTCACCAGTTTTATATGGGTTCTCCAGTAGCATTTCCAGAACACAACAGGACACAAGCCAACAGGCCACACAGCATATCACAGGAGATACTCGGCTCTTTAAGTATACCTGAGCTAATCTTTATCTCCCTATTTCTAAATGGAAAGAAAAATGAAGACTCTGTGTTTCTAGTGTAATAAAGCACAAAACAGCCACCTAGGCACACTTCCCCAGGCGAGCAACAGGTTATGGAAAGGCTCTACAGAGGAAAAGCCTGGGGGGACAAGGGCACTGGCCTCTCAGTGCTCCCCGGGTTAAACTGCATCCTACCTATTTCGGAGGTGCGTAGGCAGCGCGACTCGGCCCCTGCTAAAGAAACCGCAGCGGCGGCGAGGGAAGGCTGGAGGCCTGCCTGCCTGCCCTCCGCTGGTCCTTGGGAGCGCACCGAGCAGCCGCCCGACAGGCTCTGGGCCCGCCGCTGGCCCTGGCCGGGGCAGGGCCTTCCTTCGCCCGGAGCCGCCAGACGAGTGCGGGGAGCGGGGCACGGGGCCGGGGCCCCACGAGGGGCCCGCCCGGGCAGCCGAGCGAGGGAGGGAGGGAGGGGGTCAGCTCCGCAGCTGACTCCCGGCAGTGCGTGAGCAGGAAACGCCTTTTTTGGGCCTCGGAAGTGCCATACAAGGCGCGGAGGAAACGCCAAATATGGTCGGCGCGGTTCCGGCCGCCGCGGGAGCGGCGTTTCCGCTTGGCCTTGGCCGCCCCGCGGCCGCCAGAGGGGGCCCCGCCTGCCGCCGCGCTCCCGCCGCCGCGCGGCCCCGCGGGCT
>VYXH01005265.1:8021-51885 GCA_013397275.1 Burhinus bistriatus
GCCGGCAGGGCGGGAAGGCTGTGAGGGAGCGGCGGCCCGGCCGAGTCGCCCTGCCCCACCAGAGCCTCTCCCCCAGGAGCAGGCATTGCAGGTCACGGTCTCTGGCGTGTCCCTCCGCGTCCTCCCCGGTCGCGGCGGGAGGGCTGCCCGCTTCCCTCCGCCCCAGGGCGTCGTTGGGGTCCGGCGCCGGCAGCCTGGCCTTGCTTCGAAACCTCAGACGGCGCCGGGCCGCCCTCCCCACCAGAGGCAAAGCAAAGCAGAGGAGAAGGATGAAGCAGAGAAGGTGTCGGGGGATGTGGCAGACCAGCGGATGGGGTCGTTTTCGTGCCCACGGGAAAATTCTCAGTGCGCACTGCTTGGTTTGGCTTTGCACAGCACCTTGGTGGGGTGGTTCTGTCTTTCCCCAAGTGCGAAGCACAGCAGAACACTTCCGAATACCTGCTGTCACGGTTGCCGGCAGGGAAGAGGGGGCAGTTGCTGTCCTGGAGGGCAGGGAGAGCAGGAGGCAGTAACAATCTGGGTTAGGAACAACCCGGAGTTGTCATGCTCCCTGTGTACTGAAAGTCTGGAAAACAAACGCTGCTGCCGCCCATGCTTTTAGCTATTGAAGGCAAGGAGATCTCCACCTTTCTGGGACCACCGAGCCAGCACCTCCAAGAATGTGTGTCTGTGAAGCACTGCCTTCCATAGGTGTGTGCACCATACTTAAAAACATACATTAACAGAGAGAAAGGGCTTCAAATGGAAACCTAAGTAGCTGTACAGCTCTGCATACATGTGGTAGCTGAGTCACCATTTCCTACACACAGGAGCTCCTCTGGGCACCCACCAAGGAGCCGTTCTTTTGAACAGGGTCTTACTTGTGGTTAGGGCCTGTGGCTGCAGCCAGAGTACAAATAATTTAAGGCTGACATAAGAGAAAGTAGAAGTCAGCCAGCTAATCCCAGATGTGCTGTTACCCTAGGAACCTGCGTTTCAGGTATTTGGCTTCATCTAAACGTGTAGGAGGCACAGGCTGTGCTATATAATCCTTCTCTGTGTATTTGGATTTAAGAGAAAATAATGCCGACCCCATCTGACCTTGAAAACCAGCAGCGCGCATATATATAGCTGTTGTGTCCCCCCATCCAGTTACCCAGCAGGACTGTCCCAGGTAAAGAGAGCAGCTTCTCCCGGGCAGGCAGGCGTAGCGGACAAAGCGGTTTGTTGTTATGTCTTCCATCGCCTTGGCCAAGGCAATCTCATAATCCAGACGGTTTGAGTGGTCTTCACGGAACCACTCATGCTGGCAGATCTGCTTCACGCAGTACACTCTCTGTGTGGATTCGTTGTGGCTAAGGTTGTGCTTTCCCAGGAGGATTCGCCAGTTGGATACATCTTCCCTCTCACCCCTAAAAGAGTTTCATTTTTAATGGGCTGTTTCCTCCCACCACTGATGGGAGTACACACCGCTCCTCCCTCTGCCGTACCTGTAGCCACACTAGATGTGCCTTTTTACCCAAACGTACATAGCGGATCAAAAAAAAGAAATTTAAAACGGTATTAGCCTAAGCAAAGAACAAATCGGTAGTCTGCTAAAATAGGGGCAAAAGGTTGGTTAGAGATGCAATTTTATGGAGAAAATAAACAAGATGATCTCCCCATCTTCAAACACTAGCAAAGATGGAGGCTTACATGCTGTGTTGTTCCTTGGCGCTGGATAAAACTGCGTTATCAGTATTGACAGTAGGCCTCCAACCAAAGTATGAAGAGAAGCATTTTGGATGTGTAAAAGGGAGCTACATACACATCAAAGACAGTTAATGAGGGTTAACATATGCAACTTTTCCCTCAGGAAGTGTATGACAGTGCATAATGTGCTCCTGTACCCAAAATTCAGTACTACTTAGAATTATAGAATCATTTAGGTTGGAAAAGACCTTTAAGATCATCTAGTCCAACCATTGACCCTACTCTACCAGGTCCGCCACTAAACCATGTCTCTAAGCACCACACCTACATGACTTTTAAACACATCTAGGGACNCTGGCCACACTATTCTTGACACAGGCCAAGATGCTGTTGGCCTTCTTGGCTACCTGGGCACACTGCTGGCTCATGTTCAGCCAGTTGTCCACCAGGACCCCCAGATCCTTTTCTGCCAGGCAGCTTTCCAGCCACTCCTCCCCAAGCCTGTAGCGTTGCCTGGGGTTGTTGTGACCCAAATGCAGGACCCGGCACTTGGCCTTGTTAAACCCTTCAGCCCATCGATCCAGCCTGTCCAGATCTCCCTGCAGAGCCTTCCTACCCTCAAGGTACTTCTTGCTGAATGGGAATCACGCATGTGCTCCTGCACCATAAAGCCCATCCTTCCTGACAAGCCACCACTTGGCTTTGCCTTGATTCAGCAAAAATGCTCAGTGACCCTTTTTGTACCCTCAAAGACTTCTTCCGTGCTCGGCTGCAGTGTGAGAATAATGGGAAGGGTGGGATTCATCCCTCCACACGCCCTTGAAACAGGAGCCTCAATATAAAAGCAGAAGCTTTTCCTGCTTCTGCTGCAGGATTTTATAGCAAATTCTCTGCTGCAATGATTTTAGAGCACATTTTATGGGGTTTATGCACATGTTCTTAAAGAATGTGTTTCTGGTTCCTCTTTCAATAAGTGCAATGATTTAGTTGAAGAGAATCAGTTGCATTAAATTCTATGTTTAACACCCCATAATGTAATTTCCCTGTTCTGCAGCTCTACCACACAGTTAAGCAGGACATCGCTGCCTTTTAAAAGGGAAATGCAGAAGTGCAGCACACTGACAGCGGCACAGCACAGCTGGAGGTGAAGCCAGATGCCAAGGCAGTCTAACAAGCTGACAGCGGCTCCTCTCAGCGACAGCGATGGTCCCAAAGCGGAGTATGAAATTATAGAAGAGTCATCACTGTAGGTGTCAGGGAAATTCATGCAGCTCCCAGGGGAATCACCAGTTGCTTCAAGCCCTGCGGCTGGAAGCAGGCAGTTTTCTCTTTGTCCCTGCCAGCCCGGGCGCGCAGCCCTCCCTCCTGCATATCCTCTCTGACGTCTGTCCTTGGTCCCCTTCCCGGCAGGTCGTGACCTGGCACTCGGTCCCACAGCTGTGTGCCAGATCCGTCCCCAGCCTTCCCCCAGAGCTCGTCCAGCCCGTGGCCCGAGGCCGACCTCGCAGCCACCAGCCTGCCCAAGGAGCCGAGCAGGGCAGCAGTCGCTTGTGCTTAAGTCCAAGGATCTACTTCCCTGCAGGGGATTTTCAAAGCTCTCTGCGCTGTTTCCTTGCCTTGAATCTTTGCCTTTTGTGTCAAGCTACCTCAATGGCAGAGATAAACTAAATATTTCTGAACTCCTAAACAAACATTTTCATATATAGACTGTACACGGATGTTTTAATAACCTTTTCCTGCACCCCATACTCGGCCTTTTTCCTTCCTCTAGTTTAAGGATTTCTCATTTCTGCGAACTTTTTAAAATTGCTGTCTATTTGTCTATCCCACATGTAGTCTATCCCACTTCACATGGAACAGAAGTACGGAATACATCTAACTCCACACGCATCTTTCATTTAAAGAGTTCCCAGAACGGTTTTCTGTAGCTTCTCCAGAAAGTCGAACCAAAGGCAGAACTTACTTCTGGAAGCAACGGGCTGCAGTGAGAACCCAGTGGCTGTGAATAAGGGTGCCGCCACAGACATGAACAAATCTCTTACTTGTTGTGGTCCAAGCTTATCAATGCAAAAAATAACAACAGATGTTTCAACCAAAGAAGTGTCACCCCCGAGCAGAGGGACAGAGAAAAGGACCAGATTTAAGCTGTGATAACAGAAATGCTCTCTCTTCTGCAATAGGGGTTAAAGCAATTGTAGAGGGAAATACCTTTATTTGTGTACTACTTCCTCGTGTATGCAATGAGGGTATCAGGACTCCGTACCCTGTGCACAGACATGTTGGTCAGCACATACCCAAACATTCAGGTGTTTGTCGACACAGCATCTTTGTGTGATAGATGCCTAGGCAAGCAGGTTTTCCTAAGGGTGCCACACGTTCTGTAAAAGAAAACCACGGGTATAGCCATTTTAATCCTCACCCATTTTACTCTGGGTTTTTTTGTTATTCATTTTTCCCTCCTGAAACCCTCCAAAGCTTCAGCTGGTAGACGCATCTCAAAGAGCAACCACCTCATATACATGTATCTATTTGCAGAAACAGGAGATACTTTGATGGCCAGAAATTAAATGTCTTCCCACCTATCAAGTGGAAAGCACACTCAGTTCAGATATGACGAATAGGTACGGCAACTCACACGTGCTTTGGAAATGAGAGGAATGTCCATGTATGTTTTGTGGGTTACAATAGGCTTCACCACATAATCAACAACAGTGGGAATGAACCGATAGCTACGCAAAAATGTGCCAACGCAAAGTGTTACTTGTCAGTAAGCGTGTTACTGACTTTATAAGCAACTTCTTCCAAAACATTGATATGCGTGTCACTGAAAAATTGTGGTAAAGGCTGTGCATACCTGTAACGAGGCTTGCCAAAGCCAGGAGTGTGGCTTTGCTTCGGTGCCTGATGTAGTTCTCCCCACGGTGTTTGGCTGAAGATATCCTCTGCCACAGCTTGCTGGCCAGTCTACGATACACAGAGAAAGACATTCAGTAAGCAAAGTCGCATCCCAACAGCAGTTCACTGATCCCAGACTCGGTGGCTCCTACAACTTGAAATATTGAGGAAGGAGATAAATATTAAACATAAATCCTTAGTCAGGTTCCACATATACCACACAGTCATTTTTTTAATAACTGCCTGGCACAATTGGGATGTTAAAAATGCTGTAAATGTAAGAAATCAGATCATCAATGGAAAAGTTTCCCATGCAAGTGTAGAGCTCCATGCTAAAATTTCAGAGACATATGGTTTCCCAAAGAGCTGGGTTTTGGGGGTAAAACCCCCATGCCTCTGAGCCTGCAGGTGACTGGCTTTCGGGACAGGGCAGCCGCTTTGCATTTGGCTGCTTGGAGGATGGCTCAGATGCAGGCTAACGGAGAGCAGTTAGTGTTCACTATCTGGTCATGAAACTAAATTTGAGTTGGTTTCAAAACATTATCTCTGAAAAAATTTATTCCCAGGGACTCACTTTGCATTTTAATTAGAAAACAAACCAACAAACAAAAAGCACTTGATCCTGCACAATGTATTCTCCAGATCATTCATTATCTCCTGCTTGTTACGGCAGGAATGAAGAGATGAGTTTAAACTAGGCAAGGTTATTGATTAATCATCTTCAGCAAGACAGTTGGCTTCTGGGGTGCTAGAAAGGTGTGAAAGTGACACAGGAAAAAGCTGGCGTCTGGCACAGGGTAGGAGCCTCCAAATTTAACACCCCCAATAGAGAGAAGTACTTTATTTCATATAAAGGCATATAATACCCAGATATTCCATATTTCTATGAGAGAAATAACAAAAAACTCAAATAAGCATCTAATGAGGAGCAAATGAGCAGAGAAGGAGCAGACCTGGTGACCCAAGTGGGGCACTGGCCCCACCACAAAGCCCCATATTTGAACACGAGGGAAGGGCCTCCAGGAAGGCAAAAGCAGAGGAGATGCACGTCCCTGCTTTCTGCAGCCCTGGGCACGGTCTCAGCGTCAGCTCTCAGGCACAGCACCGAAGGGCTCGCACCAGGAGGGAGGGAGGCAGGGAAACAGCGTGTGATTTCAAACCATTTCAACTCACCTAAAACTGTTTTTACAAAGCTTCAACCTACTTCAGAAAACTTGTTCTGTCACAAACATAAATTCAGCCTGTAGTGAAACAGCTGTGTGATTTTGGTCACTAAACATTGTGAATCTGTATATACACATTATATAGATACGATATATATACACACATATATGTATACATTGTGTGTATATATATATGCACACACACACATATTCCAGTCAAAATTGGAGCAGGAAAGGACTCTCAGTGCAGGCTTAAAGCACAAGGGCTGTTTTATCTGACAACTACGCTGTGCTATGGCTCTAGGATTGCTCTCATTTAAGTGGAGAAGTGGGTTGTCAAACAACAGGCATCACACAATCAAAACAGGTCTCTTCGGCTTTCTCAGGAACACTTGTCTCCTCTTTTTCCAAGATCCCTTTTAAGAAAGCAGCTACAGCAGCGTGGCACTAAATTAACCCCTAATTCTAATGTTAGAGTGAGGTCGATACTGAAAAAAGCATAAAATTTAGCAAAAACTGATCACTGTGAAAACAAGGAAGAAATTACAGCATAACCCATCACACCATGAATTCAAATTAACATACCGGAGTTACTAAAACTGGATTCTCTGAGGCAATGGCATTTGTAGGGTTTTCCAGACAACGTGAACACAAGACAGCATTTAATTTACCTTCGTGCAGGAATTTCTGCTCAGTCCCAATCTGGGGTGACACAGTTTGCACTGCAGCCAGTGCCAGGGTAAGCAAATCATCTACAACCATTGCAAAAAAACCAATCAGAGGAGATGAAAGGACTGGCTTTTTATGCGTGTGTCTACCGAGGGTGTTGTGCCTGTGGCAGGGGAAGGAGGAGAAAGGCCAGCTCCTGCCCTTGCTGCCAGGGCAGTACAGTGCAGGTCAGACCATGGCACCCAAGCCTGGATGGTTCTGTGTGCTCCGTGCACTGCGAAGATCTGCCTGTCAGCAGTTGTGCGATGAAAAGCACAAACAAAAGGGTGTTTCGGCAAGGTTCACTGCGCAGGGAGCTGTGGCACCATCTCTGCTTTACAGTAAAAATTGTAGGAGGTGAGCAGGGACCAGAAAACGCAGGGGAGCAAGAGCGGGTCTGTACTGCCAGGCTGTGCGCAGCCGCTGAGTGCCAGGGGGAGCTCGGAGATGTAATCCTGACCAGCAGGAGTTCACGAAAGCGCTTGACCCAGATTTGTTATGCTGGACTACCTTCAACACCATGGGGGACAAAATCTCTCCTTCATTACACCACTGAGCCACCTGCGACACCGTGGCTGCTGGAGTTGCCTTTTCTGCCCATAGGCGAGCAGGAGGCAGCTGGAACAGGATGGAGGTCTGCAGTGTCATTTCCTCGCTTGTGTTTCCCCCCTTTGTTTTCTAAGCTTCCTTCGCATGTCGTCTGAGTGGCGTAGCCCATAGTATATGGAAAGGCTGATAATAAGATAGATGACATCTGTTTAGGTCACATCTTAGATAGGATTAATGCTTCTAAAGACTTAGAAGCTACAGCTTAGTACTCTGCTATCTGAACACATTGGCGCTCGTACATGTGATGGCTGTTAGCTCAAGACCCAGCACTTCTACAGCTTGGGAAAGATGGAAGCTGGACATCCAAGTGACCATGGAAAAGGATGCACACCATTCCCTTCACTGACGCAGACTGGCAGTGAAAGCCACAAGCAACTGTGTCTTTAGTCTTGTGAGGGACCTCCCAGAAGAAGAAATGACTCCACAGCACTGGTTTTGCCCAGGGCAGGGGTGCTGCCCCACAGAAAATGGATACGCTCATTCCAGCTTGCAGAGGTGAAAAAAAGAGCACACCCATTTTTTTATACTGGGCAGAATTTTTGCCTGCAAGTTTCTTTTTGAGCGAGAAAAGGAACAAAATTCTCACTAACCCCCAAAGCTTACCCATCTCTTCCCCTTTATAAACCACAGGGCTCTGTAGAGGTACCTGCTGTAGAAGGGCAGGGGAGTGGGATGCCCCGCGCTGTAACATCAGGAGAAGGCACCACGGCTCTCCCTCGGCGGGCATGCTGCCATGGTAGACACCAGCAGCCCGGCACTCTACACACAGGCTCCCAGGCATCAGGTTCTCCTCATTTGCAGAGGGTCAGCTGGATCTTGTGACCTGTGCAAATACCAAAGCTTTGGAAAGAAGCTCAATAGGCACATTGTGTTCTTCATTTCAGATCAGTTCGGAATAGAGGGAAAAGAAAGAAAACTTAGAAACCAAAACGCGCTTCACTCTTAGAGTCCGGAAGTCCCCTGAAAGGGAAAGACACAAGTGACTGACGCAGCAAGTCCCACCAAGTTATTTAATTGGTACTGTAGGAGTTGATTAGAATTATTTATTTCCAGCTCATAAACCCACATGCTGCCTCCTTCTCTCTTGCCAATTAACAGTACTACTTAGCACTAATAGACTGCTTTCATTTTCAAGGGGCTTAAGAAGACAGATTAATCACCTCAACATGTCTGAAAGGAACAGATGGTAATGAAGTATTAACATTGCAATTTCACAGTTGGAAAAGCTCCTGAGAGAGGGGGCTAGCAGTGTCTGGAGGGCACCTGGCCCTGCTCCCTGTGTGGAGCCGGGGTTCCTGGGTCTTATCTCTCCTCTAAGATTCTGCTTTATCCCAACCTTACCACACATTGCTTTCCCTAAGCGAAAATACACGGGTTTTCTTATTCCATCTTTAACAGGGAGTAACATCCAGAAGGCCTCTTACCTCAGTACGTCTTCAGACAGGTCATTACTGCTTTGGATTTAAAAGACTAAATGTCTATCCAATAATGCAATTAGTCTAGCTTGCCATTATTTCTTACTGGCTATAAGCAGAGAAGTGACCAGGAAGAAATACATTCCCCTGTCAGTACAGTGGAGATGCTTTTTTTTCCCCTGAAACATCTTTGGTCACAGTTGGGCGCAGAACAGCTGATTGCATTTTCCTCCCCACTCGCCCCCACCTCGGAGAACCGTGGGCACGGAGCTGCGTTGCTCCAGCTGTACAACACACAATGTCTTAAGCTACATCTGGAAGGACGATAAGCAGGGGGTTCCTAGAGCAAAACCTGTGCATGAAGGGTGAGATCTGTGGCCACCCTCAGCAGAACCAGCTCAGGATCCAGGCTGTAGCAACTGCAAAGTCTCTTCCAGCAGCGTGAGGCCAAAGGCAAGTGGTCTGCAAACACCGCAGACTGAACCGGGGGCGAGAGAGAGAGCCCACAGCACCCCCATCACCGGGCTGCCAGCTTTGGAGAGCCCCTCAGCTGCACACCCTCATCCCCGCTGCTGTCTCCTCATCGCCCTGGAGCAGCAGGAATTGCTTGGGAGGTCTGTTATGGAGGCTCCTGTGTTACTGGGCCCAGAGTGAATTTGGTTAGGTGGCCTTCCCACCTGATCCCCAGCCATTAAGCAACCTGTCACAAACACAACTCTAGAAAGCTGTTTCTCAGAACAAACTGACATTTTCAGAAGACCAAACAAATAAATACAATGATTTTAAAATTAACTGATATGACATTGACTAAGCAACTTCTTAGTTTGGGCTTTTTTAAAAAGCATTTACTTAACTATGGAAGGTTTTTATTTAAAACACTGAGAGAATATCCTCTGTTTCAGTATTTAACCTTGCAGTCAGATTATCTCAAATTACAACTGTGCAATAAAGTCAGTCAGTGTCAAACGTCTGACAGATTTTGGCCTCCTGCAGGAACGGTAACAGTAAATACGGTGACACATCTCCTTTGTTACTAGAGAAAGATAATAATTCAGAGTGAAATGAATTATTGTAACTCTTCTGCAGAGCTGTTTCGGCAGCATACTGATATCAGTATCAATTCCCTTCAGTCTGTGCTGAACCACTGACCTAAGCATCTCAGCCCATTATCGATCATGTAGCCATCAAGTAGTGTAAAGGCATCAGTCCCTCTGGAGAAGTTAGTTACCATCCAGGGATGATATAACATATCCAAAGTACTGCATTACTAGGTGGCTGTTCCCATATTTCAAGGGGCAGAAGGAGCACTGAGGCAAATGGGTTAAGCTCCCAGTGTGCCAGCGCAGCACTCAGGGAGGACTTGTGCGAAAGGCACCCCCGACTTGATGAGCTGTAAATGGTACCTGAGCATTCAGGCTGAGGAGCAGAGGCAGCCTGATGTGATGCAAACTGGTTTTCGAATGGGCTCAAGAGAATAATACACCCTGATTTCACCCTAGCTTGACAAGCATCTGTGTTCAGCATTGACCCGTTCAGTTACAATCCAATGTAAGTTCTCCCTCTACATTTTTTACATTTAAAAGTAGAATGTAATGGGTTTGCATTTTCCTAAGTTAGAAAACATTAAAAACCAGAGATAGAGTTCTCACATTGACAAGAATAACACTTGAACAGAGCTCTAATATGAAGAATACTTAATATACAACCTGACTGGATTTAAACTAAGAAAAAAAAATTCAACCCAATCTAAATTCCCTTTTTTAAGAGGTATCCATCAAACAAATTAAACAACTTATTTTATCCATGTAGTTAATACTCAGATGAGTATTTTGTTTGGGGTTTCTACCACCCCCTCCCCCCCAAATCTCTATTAATATGGCTTGTATTTTAATCCTTTCCAAAAGCATAGGAAATCCTCAAACAAACACTATTTTTGTTACCAACAGCGACTCCAATTACTATCCTAAAGACTCACAACGCCTGTGATGAGCAAGCATCTTTTTCCTGATTAGTAAATCATTGGTGTCCTTTCCCCTAGTTTGTCATTTATTATTCTCATCCAGGAATGGTAGTCAGTGTTTAGTACTGTAATAGCAAATCCATACCAATGCATAAACCATAGGTAATTCACAGCAGAGTTGTATGAAGTTTTTTTTAGAGTTTTTCCATCTTTTATAGTACACAACAGCCAAAGCACTCAAGGGACTTGGCTATATTGTTCCAGTCCCTTCTGCAAACTATCTCTTTCTGACCAGTTTGATATTGGCCCTATTTTATCATCTTCCTAGAGTTGGGGGCTTTATTTTGGAGGAGTCAAATAGCCTAAAAATATGGATTATGATGGTCACGGGAGCAAGGTACAGTTGCTATTTTAAAGCTTAGTTTAACTGTTCAAATCTTTAATTCTCCTGCACATCTGAGGACAAGCTAACAAAGTTTTAGGCCATTATGGTGCTTAAAATTCTTCAAGTGTAATATTTGGAGAAAGGAAGAAATCAATGTTTGGTACTGCTTACAATACTCTGGCCCATAAAATAAGCCCATTTAGAAACTGTCTAGCTAAATGCTAAACAACAGTGGAAGTGACTTTTTTTAGTTACTCATTACTTCTTTACTTCTAGCAAAGCTTTAATAAAAGGAACTTTTAACATCTAGGATCTTTATCAAAACTTGGATGCTCACAGTTATAGAGGCATTCCGAGTAAGGCATCATATTCCACTGGTTTCAGACTTGGTTTGCATAAAAGTCATTTTGAGTTCACACTTTACTGAGGCCAAAGTCCCAAAGCCTGAATGAAGCCTCCTGAACTCAAAGCAAGTTTCACAAGACCCCGCTCTCTTTAATTCCACTTTGTCCAGGGATGAAAACTTCATCTTGAACTACTCTATGTTATTAAATTAATGCATCACAGTGCATTCCAGCTAGCAGGTCCTATATTTAAGGATTTTCTAGCCGAAATTTTAAAACTGTCCTAAGCACCAGGGACTCCTGTTCATATACACTTTAGGTGAACATTGTGTAGACAGCCTGCTAACTTACTGTTTTAGGAAGCTGGGACAAAACCTAACCCAAAACAACAAAAGCACAAGCACACACATTTAAAAGAAGAATGGGTAATTCCAGATCAGTAAGTTCTCTGACACTGCAAGTTTTCCTTTGAGACAGAAATGAACGTTCCTCCTCTCTCTTCATCAAAAAATACTGCACATTCCTAGTTTCCTGAAGAATCTTTGACATTGACGAAAGGCCACGTATTACACTGGAAATAATAGGCTCAGCTTCCTTGACAAACCTTTCACTTCAAACAGGCCCTGCACTATGGCTGCATTACAGTATCATTAAAGGTTTCTCACTGGGAAATTGTTTGCAAAGTTGGTTTTGAGCAAAAAGGAATCTTTAAGCTCCCCATATGACCAAGGCACTCAGAACAAATAACCTTAGAGCTGTACTTTGGTGAAGACACAAAGTCTCGCTGTCAGCAGACGCCTGACGTCAGACCAGACAGGGAACACAAGATGAGCAAAGGTTACATGCGAACTGTCACCTGTGGTTTATGCAACAACAAAATAACCGCTGTTAGGATAGATGCACATAAAAAGAACTCACTGGAAATTACTTTTAATATAAGCAAAGCAAAACTGCTTATGATTTGCAGGGTATGATAGTGTGACAGACTCATCTGAACAGCTTTTGTTTCATGTCTCTAATAAACAAGCATTTAAGAAGTAATTCACATTACATGAGTCATCTTTGGTAATACTGTACATTTGTGTCAATCACTTGGTAAACATCAGTTCTGGATATTTAGAGTGTAATTCATCATAACTACAAACTAATTTGAAAGTTGCAGGAGCATCCTCCAACTGTACATCAGCTTGCAAAGAGAAGAGTTCAGACTAGCAATATTGAAATTACTTCACAGAGTTATGTAGCAAAAGTTACAGTTCTTTGTCATATAGCATTACACTAGTTTGTGATTTTGTCTACTGTTAAGGTGGGTTTATAGTCAGCATTATTATAAATTAACAGCAAAGTAGCTCCCAAAACAATTTAAGGGAGTAGGATTGAAAGCTAAAAACTTTGATCAAAGCATCATTTGCTAACTTTGTTTTCTAACCCTAAATAACTAAAATACAGAAAAAAATCATCATTATTTTAAAAAGATGCATCATTTAGAAAAGAAGTCTCATTCCTTACAATATGATTTACAACTAACATAGAAGAATAAAACAGTGCTACATTAAATACAGTCAAGAGCATTCAGATGGCATGATGTAGGTACAACCTTATGTCCTCCGTTATATGGCCCAACGACAGGTTTTTCCTTGCTTTGATGTGTATTTGATGGCCACTTTTCCCACTTATCCTGAAGGGGATTGTCCACAGGTACTGTGTTAACACATAAGAGTCAGTGTTTATTTACACTTTAAAAGCAGCACAGCTGTCTACAGCTGTGCTCACTCCACTGCAGTACTGGAACGAGCACAACAGCTCGGATATCTCAGGGAATGCATCATTGTTCTGAATGGCCTTTTTTTCCCCATTTTATCAGAAGATGGTTCGTTACTTTTCCCAGCCAGCTCAGAAGGCTCTGTCTGGAATTGTTCTATTTGAATCTCGAGATGTTTCTGAATGGCTAACCCAAGGACTTCTGGATCCACAGATGCCCCATACACTTCCCATGTCATTCCTTCGTCATCCCATCTCACTTCACGTACTGGGGATTTGGGGGCCTCCAAGTCTTGCTCCAGGTTCACCTCTGGGAACACATGCGAGTGGCCTTCTGCTGCAGCTGCTGGGCTTGTTGCCACAGATTTGCATTCCATGGTTGGAAGAGTTTGTACCTCGGCATCTCTACGCTCAAGAGCTGGTTTCAGTCCTTTGGTTAAATCATTCATAGAAGTCATAGTCCACATATCCTTCGTTGTCATTACCATGTCTGCACCTTGCTGGCTACTAAAGGCAACACAGGCAGGCTTTGTTTCTGGAGGAGCTCTCTCCTGCTGACCACAGTGTTGAGTATGTTGCAGTTGTTCTCCAGGAATGCTGCAGCACTTCAGGACTCTCTTGGCATCCAGGCCCGATTCACTTATCGAAGACACCAGCTTAGGATATGTCAAAATGTCTGAAGTAGAAAAGGAATGAAAATAGCCAGGTGCCGCCTGCTCTTTTCCCGACTCGCTAACTGAGCATACCAACCGTGGAACAAGTTGTATAGATGGTATGGGCAAAGAATGGCAATAGGCAGGGATGGTGGCATCTACTTTCATACAAGGATCCTGCCTTATATTGCAGGGCCCTGCAGAATTGTTGTGAACTGTCATCACCATGGGGGCGTATGCAGAGTTTGGAATATTACCATAAGTCAGACCACCATGAATAATCCCAGTGGCTTGACTGAACATTGTCCTGTTTGAGAAACCATTTCCAGGCATGTGAGGTCCTAGAGCAGCAGTGTGAAATGTTCCAGGATCTGTGTAAACAGTAGTGTTACGTGGAATACCGCTGCTGTCGAAGCTATTTGTGGGTACTTTTTGGTCTCTAGGTAGAACAGGAAGATGAGTCACAAGGTTTTGATAGTGAGATGTATTTTCATTTGTTTCTGATCCATATCTCTGCATTTGGAAAGACATCCTAGCCACTGGTGGTCCATGCCTGCAGCTAGAAGAGCTTAGGCTGGAGTGAGTAGCAGTGGTTTCTACATAAGTGACATAAGTCTGCTGTCTGCAACTGCAAGTTAGGTCTGAGTGGCTTCTCTGAAGGGCAGTTCCTGGTTCTTCCATTTCACACATGTTTTGCTGGTGTACAACGCAGGCTGAAGAAACATTCTCAACAGTGCTGCTCTTTACACACACCTTGGTGTCCCCCACTTCCCAGGATGCTGGGGACTGTTCGGTGATAAGAAAATGGTTTGTCGTCTTAGTTCTGTTCTGTGAATTGTCATCGGCTGACTGACTGCTTATGGTTTGGACCAGTGATCCAAGTCCCATCATCCTAGGTTGCGAGAAGGACCATCCAGGACTCGGCACACTCCTGGCATCGCTCTCATTTCCCAGGGTATGGCAGATGGTGCTACTGTGGCTTTTCTTCAGCTCCTGTTTTTTGCTTTGCCTTTCCTCTAAAGCTGATTGCCCAGTACAGGCCAGACTTGAGGAGCTCTTGGACAGGGGGTGACTGTTGACATTCAAGAGACTGTGACAAGTAGAACTTAGTGCGTCCTGGTAGGAATGAGTGTGGAGCTGGTGGCTGTCAGCTGACATGGCAAAAAAGAGATATCTGCAAGAAACGGTGGAGAAGAAAAAGAAGCAATTTAAGAAGGAAATATATGCACCAGAAACTATAATCTGTATTGACCTTCTGCCTGTGGTTCTTTCTTTTCACAGTTCACAAATACTTTTTAAAAAAGCACAGTAGTCTCTGGGTACTCAGACTGACCGGTTGCCATTTTCAGTTTCCACAAAGGGTTTTTCCCTGAATTAAATTCAAGATTTATTGAAATTCTGGTTTTTTTCCCATTTCATAAAACACAAAGGGAAAAAACCTCTTCTTGGTTTCTACCTTTTAACGATAACAATCTCAGCATTGCCAAGTATCATCTCCCCTAAATTTACTGGAGCCATTTTATGACATCCAGAGGTGTCATATAATTTAAGCAAAGACAGAATTATTTTTAAACAAGATAGCGTTTTGCCATGGCGTTCATTAAGCCAATGATGTTAACCGCATTGTCAAAACAAAAAACTGTTCAGTTTTTAGTCTCTTGGCATTGTAATTTCAGAAGTTATCCAATCACCACTGGAGCTTTCAGACATTAACAAAGCCTCAACAACTGAACAAGTTTTCCCTCTTTCCCCTGCCCTTCCTAACAAGCTTCTTTGGATTTCATTTCACAAGAGGATCACTGTTTTAGTCAACTGTTTTCCCAGAGTCCATACAAGTGTACAGTAGATGTGGACAAAACTGTTTAGAGCACCTGTGGCAGAGGAGACATGACACGAAACCTAAGGAAAAGATCTCTGACAGGCCTGCGTGGAGTCAGTGCCAGTGTTCCCAGAACAAGTAATGCTGGGCAGCATGGGGTGAAGATACCCAGCTGGCCCAGGACAGGGTCAGTGGGCTTTCTAGCTTGTGCTTACCACTGGCACGATAGGAGGTGGCAGCAAAGAGGGATCCAGTGAAAGGCTGGAGGTGAAACTCCCCTGGGAACCACCGAGCTGGATGGAAAGTCTGCATCTCAGCACAGAGTCTGTTAAGGGAACGTGCTTCAGTGTGCGGTTTGGGCTTCTTGTGCCAATCACCTTTGGGAATCCACAAGTTCACGCTGGCTGTGGAAGGTACATACTCACTGCACCAGAAGCAGGGTAAAAACAAAACAAGAAAATCTTTAACCAAAGTATTGTGGTTCTTCTGTCCTTTTTCCAGGGCACTTAGTCATCCCTATTGTTAGAAAACACTTGCTCCCACTGGTTGGTATAGTATCCCGTATGTTGTTAACATTTATGTTAGCACTTCCACATCTAACAGAAGTTGTACTTGAAGATTTTGAATCTAACCAGATTTTAGTGACCCATTTTTGTTGACTGAATCAGATCTTCCACTGATTGACTACGCACATGCCCTTGGTGTAACAGAGGTCTTGCAACATTTGTATGACTAACTTATGCTCATATATCTGTACCTTTCTACACACATACATATAAATATATCTCTTTCCTAAAACTGACCATTCTGTTGAACAGAAAAATCTAGAGCATTTATTCATTGCTTCCAGATCACGTACTACAGGGTAATTTGTTGTGCAGAAGTATAGTGGAAGCCACAAGTTCTCATTTTAGCTAACTTTCCCTCAGATGCACCCTGTACTTTCTGCCTCCCTAGCGGGACTCCTAAAGAAACCTTCACAATTTCTTGTGAACTGTATCACCGAAATAAAAATAAGTGTGTGGAACAAGGAAGGTATGTACACGTGGTAGGCAAAAGCACTCTGTAAATGTAACAGGAAAGTTCACTCAAAACCCCAAGAGGCCTCTCAGTGAGAAGCTTTTAACATGTGATCCTTTTAATGTGATATTTACAGGCTCAAAGGGTCATCTACCAACATAACTGATACAGAGCACGCCTTTTGCTCGCTCCACAAACCAAGAGCTCTGCTGCTGATGCGGAGAGCTATCAGTGCTTACGCTTGTAATTCCATTTTCATTGTTAACTTTGGCAAACTAACAGTTCAGGTTGCAATTTTCCCATCACCTGAAATCCACTTGCATTGGCTGTTTTCCATAATGAAATTAAATTGAGCAAGACAACGTTAAAAAATAACAATATTTGCAATCACTTCTTTCAGAAGCTTCTCATTGTGGGCTGCATAGTAGGGACTTGTGGTTGGCAGCAATATCCTCTAGCATTAGGGTTCCCTCAGATTTGGACTGTATGCAGAAAAAAGGCAGTTTCTCCTCCTTGATACGTGCTTGTTTAGTTGGAAGTTAAACTCGTTACAGACTCCACCTGCACCAAGCCTGCTCTTTGTGCCACGCAGCCTCTCTGGCCTGTGGGACTCCACAGGCTGGTGGCATCTAAGGACAACACAAAAGCATGTTTTCTTCAAGGAATGGGATTTCAGATTCCTAGGTTAGAGGCACTGCTGAGCGCAGCTGCAGTCAAAAGCACCCACTTCTTGCCAAGCTGGCCATCAATGTATTTCTGTGTGTTTTTCAAAAACCCTCACAAAATCTCACTCAACACTTAGAAGCAAGAACTGGGAAAGTGACAGTTTTAAAACACTTCACTCATCTCCTCCAGCGTGTTGTCTATCCTGCAGCCACTTACACATATGGGTATGGTCTGCCACAGAGAGTTCAAAGGCGTCAATAGGATTAAACACCAAAGCATAGCTGTCTGCAAGGTGAAGACCTTACATTTAATCTCTTTAAAAGATAACACCTGCCAAGGCTCTCACACACACTGGGATGAAAGAACATTTACTAATGGAAATCCTCAGTCACAAATACTGAGTCTCAGGTGAAAGCAAGCTTCAAGCGTATCCCGTTACAGATGATATAAGGCTGTGCAAACTTTGAAGAGCTCTCTCACAAAGTTTACAAAGTTCAAACATGTATATATACACAGATGCCAAGACCTCTATTTCTTTATGTAGCATTGCTGCAGAAATCTCTGTAACTGGAAGAAGTGATGCAATTTGAGATTGATTCATCACCTGAATGTGAAGAAACACATTCAGGTGAATGAAACAGTTCAAATATATTGACATCACTGAAAACAACATCCAGTGTGATGTTTGCAATGAAACCTTCAAAGAGAACTCTGAAGAGATTTATTTTTGCCCCACCCGCATAGACTCCAACTGCAGCTGAAAAGACGACCAAACATGGGCCAATGCTACATATGACACGTGTACAAACACATATATAACGTCATAACCAGCGACTATCAAGAGCATTTGAACATCTGTGCTCAGATAGACCAGTGTTCCATGCTAGCACAATTGTAACAATTATCCTATGACTTCTGGACCTTAAAAAGAATAGGGACAATCACCAGTCAAGGAAAACAGCATCTCACCTGATACTTTAGGACCTAGTTAAGGATGGGGGGGAAAAACAGTAAAAAAGAAAACAAAGCTTCATTCAAACAAGATGAATCAGCTTCCCTTGGAATAATGCACTTTCCCATTGTGTTGAAATCCAAAGTTACATTTTTCCAGACAGCCTGAACACTTCCCCATTTATAGGCCACCAATTGCTTTCTCCCTCCATTCCCTGCTCCTTTCCCCACTCTGGAAAGACCTGTGAGCCCTTACACAACCAGCGCATTTTGCCCACCTGGCAGAGGCAGGGCCCTGAGCCAGACTTGCACACGTGGAGCTCCACATGGAGGGAGATGGCTGCAGAACGAATCAACGTCTGGTGGACCTGGCCTTTCCTCACCTCTGCTGCAGCCAAACGTTGCCACAGCATTTCACAGTAGCAAAAGTGAGCATGCACCACATCAGCTTCCTGACCCTTATTTTTCTTTCTTTTTTTTTTTTTTAAATGACTTCGCTCTTACTACATCAGATCATCAATGCAGCCACACCGATCACTAACATCAGCACAGGCAGGAAACAGAAGACCAGTCCCCCTCTGCAGAAACGCAGCCTTACTAGTGGTGTAAACCCGGAGCAAACCTGCCCATGCCGTGCCCTTCTTCCTAAGGCTTTGGAAATCGCAGGTGCACGGGCAGCGCTGGCACTGACTCCCCAGGGTACACAAAAATCCTCACGTGTACACATAGATCCCTACAGAAGAGACACGCACCAGAGGTGCTCTGCTGCCTCCATGAGCTCACACAGACTGCATCCAGCTGGTGACTTCTGAGAAGGGGCAGGACACAGACGTGTCTGGATGATTATACCAACACTTGTACCAGTGAGGGGCTGGGGGCAGGTACTGAGAATGGTGTGACAAACTTTTTTTTAAAAACAAACAAACAAACAAAAAACCCCACAACAAAAAAAAACCCCAAACCCAACCAAAACATGGAACCTCTCTACTGGAATTTCACAGTCACGCAATGCCATTGTATTTTATGAATCAGCTAATCAGGAATGGATTACCCACGTGAAACATGGATATAAACACAATTGACTTGCTGGGTACTTAGGGACCTGAAACAACTTTTTTTGCACATGTTGGGTAGAGAAGACTACTTCGCTTAACTTTGCTTTCTAAAAAGTAAATACATAATTTATAGGAAAGCAATTTTATTCAAAGCACCTATTGCAGATTCTGAGTTGATCTCAGAGATTTTCATTTGGAAATTCAAAGGAAATCTGCATGTGAATACACAAACAAGAAAGCATGAATTTTGAGGCAGATACCCTGTTATGAATATATAGAAAATTGTTAGACAAGCAGAGAAAGGATTAGGATAGAAATGGAATTAACATCCACTATTTTTGGCTTAGCTTCAGATAGCTTATGAGGGGATCTAGGCTGCTTTCACTAATTCCACTGAACTACTTTAAAGCAACAAATGTGTATTTTGCTATGACTTATGATTAAAGTTGCGACCTATTTAATGCACTAGTAAATTTAGTCTCAGAATATTAAATATCTTGTATGTTATCGATTGAAAGATGTTCACTGGTAAATTAACTACGATTCCAAAATTCTTCAGTATTTTTATATTGCATGCATGTACTTTTAATTACAATTTTGACAACAAACAAATGGACGTAAAGTGGAATAATTCCTTACTATCATGTCAATATGTAGAGCAAGCTTTCACGTCATATATA
The DNA here is from genome assembly GCA_013397275.1 of Burhinus bistriatus. Taxonomy (NCBI): domain Eukaryota; kingdom Metazoa; phylum Chordata; class Aves; order Charadriiformes; family Burhinidae; genus Burhinus; species Burhinus bistriatus. The sequence continues at coordinate 27,777 of VYXH01005265.1, forward strand.
ATACCACATGATATTTCAGTACGATTGTATTTAGTTCCTGCATTCTATATTTGCTAGCGGTTGCTTTCTTCCCTGCATTGGCAGGCTTCACAAGAGTGATATGATGAACGAGACATCCACAAAACAAATCATAGTTTTCGTAACGAGGATAGTAACATGGGATACGAACATAAGAGGATGTGTCAATAATGAAAGAATTCCAGCCATGCTTCCATTTCCTCCAACAAGCAAAGAAAGAAACTACAAAAAGGCCATAAAAGTAACTCAGCTACTGGATCCTTTATCCCAGGAAAGGATTTTTTCATTTTGAGTACTGTCTTGAGCAAAAATCTGCACCACAACTTAGCACACTGACTATGCTTTTTCACAATGCAGTATGAATAGCTGAACAAATTAAACAATACAAGTTGCACAATTTGGGACGAGACAAAGAGGCATTTCATTTAAAGTGTAATACTATTTACTAGAAAAATACATGCAATGCCAAAGAATTATTTCTCTAAGTTTTCCACAGTTTGTTTTTGCTTTATATAACTGTGATGGTCAACCCAAAAATCAACGGGACTTGTAAGAGTGATTGCAGGCTGTTTCACCCTCCTTCTTCGCTTTGCTGATCATACAATCAGAGAAAAACCCGATTTTTTTCTTCATACATTTCATTTTGGGCTTTCAAACCCAGCATCTGACTACCATATGAGTGATAAATCAGAGCTGATTTCAGAGGTGAGAGCGTTAATATGCAAGTGTGGAATCTGGAAGAGTTAGGTGATTTGATCCATACCAAAATTTTTGGATGATGACTGTTAATTTCAGGTACTGACCAGGACCCCCCGGGGCGAGCACTAGCACCTTTTGAGAAGACATGCAGTGTTAGGGGGTTGCAAGGTCTTTGCCCAGAATTCGCTTCTTCATTTGCATCGTTCTGGCCCCACTGTGCAACAGCACTTGGTAACCTGTGCAATCATCAGCTTCGTAAGACAAACACAGAATTTCTGCAACAGCGCCAAACTGCAAGACAAACACAGGTGTGTTTTATAGAAGGAGAATAGTGTGATTTTAACTAACTTATGAGATTTACTTGAATAGAAGGCTGCTATATGTAGGTTCTTAACTCCATTTAATCTTACTACAGATACCATGGTTATAAATTTGAAAAGGCAAGAGCAGTTTGTGGTTAAAATGGCAGAACTTTAATTACAACCTAAGGGGCAGCTGTCACTTAGCCATAAACACTGCTGACACCTGCCTGGGACACAAGACAGCATACACAGAAATAACTCCATTTCTGCCCAAACAGCCAAGTTACCTTGGGTACCAGGCGCAATGCAGCGTATACACGCTGTGTTCTCCTCAGACCTGCTATTTTAAGCAATGTGCCTTCCTTATTGGCATCTACAACTGAACTTTTAAGATAGATGTTTATCATGGTAAAATGACAAAAAGGAATATCTTCTAATACGATATTGATTTCTTTAAGAGCTGTACTCATTTTAAAGAGGCTTATACCACCAAAATTAAAAAAAACCAAGTACAGTCATGTCTAAAAATTCGTCCCTGCTTGCCCACATTGAGAATTACTGGTAAGTTGCACAAGGTAAGAAAGATCTGTTTTGACTTACACAAAGATTGACATGCTAGTACGATGAGACCTGACGGCCTCTCCCTAACTCCACTCCCCTGAAAGAAATAGTCCATTAACGGTAATCGCTAACATCTACTGTTGGGTGGGGGGAGACAAACCACTTGAAAGGCATTGGCAAAACAAGATTAGCCATGGTAAAAAGCTTAGAGATTCAAGTGTCTGGGATTAGTTTTTTGTGGGTTTAATTGTGATTTTATTTTGTGAGGTGTAAGGGAAAGGACAAAATAGAGGAGTTAAAATAAGGGAAAAGGTATCAGTCATAAGGGAACTTCAAGGACTTCCTCTAAAATCTGTAAATACAACTATATCAATGCAACTAGATTAATACAGAATCAGGTTGAGACCCTAATTACTTAACCTTTAATCCATCATCTTCCTTTAGGCTTTCCATTTTGGAATAGCATTATAAATTAACTATGCTTTGTTCAGTTCAATCTGCTAATGCCCTCTTTGAAATACTTTGTGTCATCTTATAACATTTCCAAGTATCAGACAGATCTACAGGACAGACTGATCTGGGCATCTACAAATACCATCAGGTGCACACAACAGCTAAGTACACATGGAGTATGCAAATGAATGAGATTATTTTTTCAGTTCTGCAACACTAGAAGCACAGGAGACAGTGGTGCAAGTGACCACCATAATTCACTTGTAGGAAAAGGAGTACATTTGACAGCCTAGAAAACACAAGAGCAGAAAGGTTATGGCAATCAGTGCTCAGCACAGCAAAAGCATAGGTCATGTGTGCTTTACGTCTGTATAAGCTGACTAGTCACAACTTTTCTTTCATTTCTGTTAATTATGACTTTGCCTATCAGGCTTGGCTTGAGATTTCCAGCCTTGACTTTGTCTTTTCCCCATCTGAAGCTGAGCATGCTGGACAGACAACATCTCTCTGCATTGACTGGCAATGAAATGAAGAGCGCCCTTTTTACTGAGTATTAATGAACCTCAGCTATCTCCTTACTTAGGACTCAAGCTTCCCTCTGTTGCTGAAGTTACCACGGGTAGCTTAGTTACCAGTGTCCTTACCAGGGGATAATAAAATAGTTGCCATGTCAGAGAGCGAACAGATTCAAACATGTGCCGACACATTCACCGCAAAGCAGAATGACAAGGCCACTGTATCCACAATTATCCCAACAGCATAAGAAAAGTCATGCAAGAGGATGAGCGTTTGCTTTTAAGAAACAGCAGAGGCAGCTCACAGTCCTGGTAGAGTCTAAGCCAGGAAGGAAGAGCTGGGAACTCTAAATTCTAAAATGAAAAAGGCTAAAATGAGAGTGCCATGAGACAAGAGCCTGAGAAGGATGAATCAAAGGAGACTATTTTAATAACAACTTGAATTGAATTCCCAGGAAAGAGAATTCACACAGGGCTGTAGATAAATTATTGGGAAACCAGAGAGGAGTGCACACTATCATAAGGGAGGCACATGTTGGGATGTAGTCCTGCCACCACCACATGATGCACTGTGCAACTGCGTGTCCTCTTCACCACCCTTCCTTATTTAATCATCCATCCCAGAAACAACTTCAAAGATCTCTTAGGATTTTGATCTTTTTATAGAAGAAATTTATTAGCAAAACGTTACTCCCCACTATGTCTCCATGTGCACATAGACCTACGTCAGTGTACAACCTGCCCTACAATATACCTGACAGAGCTGAAATATGAGATATTGTACAGTTATATTTGATGCTTACTGTTAGTATTTGACAGCTCACTTCTTTAAAGCTCATCTTTTCAGTCAGAAGACTTAAAACTTTTTCATTACAGATGAAATATGCTGATACGGCCATGTAATCAGCTGTTTTCAGCTGCTGGGGCTTTAAAAAAACCCAACCATCAAATATCACGACAGCAGGCAACACTGACCTAGAATCATGCTTACAGTGAACAGTGTGTACCTACAGAAGTGGTACATTAATATAATTGCCTTTCTGGTTTAAGCAGAATTATGCAAAATGAAACTGTTAATTCAGCTGCCAGGTTTATGCTGCTAAGAATTGCTGGCTACTGGTATCCACTGGCAGTACAAAAGCCTTGTGAGAAAAACATTTTGTAACTTCTTTAGGAATTAATCTTTAATGCATGAAATTTGCAGTGACCTATCTACATTTAGGTCTATTTCAGGGAGACAGACACTAGGTGAACCTTTTCCTCTTCACAGCAGAGGACTACATCTTATTCCATCACACGTACCAATTTGGAGGGGACAGGGTCGGTCTGGTATTGAACAACTCATCCTCCTCAGAGTCCCCTTTTTGGGTCCGCTCTTCAGTCCTGAACAGACTACCCCCAAAGCCAACCCATTGATCTGGAACACTGCAAAAACACATGGCCATAGCTTGCTCAGCAAGCCCCTACTCATCAGACGCCCAAGCCTGCAAACTGGGTGAATCAAAGTTGCCTGTGAAGCATCAAGAACTTAAAAATCATACAAAAAAAATCAAAAGTCTGCTTATGGCCTGCTTCCAGTCTCACAGCAAGGGAGCACAGCTACATATTAATGCAATCTTCTTACAAGGGGCCAGGAGTTTGCACGTCCAACAAACTCCACCTAAACTGGCTAAGCGGCTAAAATATCTACTTGTAAATTCATGTGTTTTAGTAGAAAATATTCAAAGCATCATTTTTTCTGTTTGCTTGAAAGCTTAACAGCAACAGTTAGAGCGAAGACACGAACTCAGCTTGGCTTAGCCTCTCTGCCCTATGGATATCCTAGCTCTAACTTCAGGATTCAGCACTGTAGTTACTTTTGAATACGAGAGCGATGAGATACTCCACCCTGGCAAGCGAATGCGCACCTGACACCTAAAGCTCTGTCACACAATCTGTGTGAGTCGATGGGCGGTTAGTGTGTGTGTGTGCTCCGTGCTGACTGGAAGGAGGTGGCCAAAGCGCGGAGCTCAGCCTCCGTCTAACATGCCCAGCCTCCCAGAAACACTTGCTCACTTGGGCTCACCGTTATGCCGATAGCAATCACAGCTTGATAACTAGTTAGGGTGGCAGACAAAGCAAGCTCAAACCTGCCTTAAAAATACTGACTAGACGTAGACGCAAGTACAGCGGCTTTCGTGTTCCCATATCATCCTTAATAGAATGATGGCAATTCCTATAGCGGCATCAAACAGGAGTACCGGTGACAAACAAAAGTAACAGTAATTTGAAGCTCTCCAAACATGTCTGTTTGGATAAAGGAACACAATATTTACAGATTGAAAGATGCCCCACCAAAACAATCAAAGATGGTTCATTCTTCTTCTATATGTAATTGTTAAATCTCTTTCGTGCCTAAAAAACGTGGCAACTTATCTAGCAAGACTTAGTAGTTTACCCTCATTTCTTGTTTCCTTATTTTTCCCTGTGATTGAACACCACAGAAGGGCTACAAAAACCCTTTCAATTCTTTATTTAAATGACAGTGTTTGTGAACTGTACACAAAACATTGGAGAAAAGAAAGATTCAAAAAGGCAATCCATCTCCCTACCACTGCTGAGAGCAAATTCTGGAGGTAGAAGACTGACTTCTAGGTTGTAGATGGACAGAAGATTGACTTCTAGATTATAAAAAACAATTGCTCAGTAATTAGAAAGAGGAAACAATTGCCTTCTAATTCTGTCTGTGCTCACTGACATACGGTATGACCTTGAGCAAGTCATTCACTCTGTGACTCAGTTTACTCATCCGTGACTCAGGGATTAGAGGCAGAAGCCCCTGATGTAGGTATTTAAAGGCTTAATTCATGATTGCAGAGCATTCTGAAATCCCAGAATGAAAGATATTAAATATAAGACATTGAGAAGCATGTATTCTGGCCGTCCCCGCATAATATTTGGTTTGAAAGAAATAAATAGAACATCTCTACATGAAATTCTTGTTGCACTTGCAGAAAGCTCATCTTACCAGTAAAGTTCAGACACTACCCATGCCTCAGAAGCATCTGGTTAAAGAATGCTCTCCTCCAGCTTCCCAGCATCAGGTGAGGATGAGTAATCTTAAGGATGCCAAATACATAAAACTAGTATTAATAGAATTTCTCAAATTAGTTGTCATATTTATATATTGTATATCATATAATATACATGCTAACAAGATGCATAGTATATATGCATGGTATGTTAAGTAGCAATGATTTATTATAAGTAGATTCGTTATACCTTCATAAGCAGAGCTGTCACAACTGCAGACCATGTTGTCCTGCATTCACTTACAAGCTTTTATTTACTATGATGAACTTTTCATGGAAATCTCTCTGGCAGAGAGATTCTGTGAAAAATTTAAGTATTTGGTTCACACTGCAAGAGATGTCTTTTATATCTTTTTAAGCTGGAAAAGAACTGGCAATCTCTATCCACCACTCTATAAGTGGTGCTACACACATGTAGTCAAGTGAGTATTGAAAAGGACTAAAAAGACGACTATCTAATCATGTTTCGTAGCGTCGCTAGAAGTTCCCATTGTCTGACTGTAGTATAAGCCAGCTTTGAAACTATATAAACAAAGAATATGGGAGGAACCAGGAAGAATAAGTTTCCTTTTCAAACTTAATATTTTGTCATAAATAACAGTTATTCTATCCAAGGGTAGTGTCTCTTTCTCAAAAAAGCAACTCTCCCAGTTACTCTGTGGTCTAATCAGACCTATGTGGGCAACTATTATCTATAGTTTTCAGAAAACATCTGAAAGGGATGAAAGGGAATGTCTCTCTAGTCTCTCAGGACTGAGAGAAGAAAAACATTAGAGCTTGGCTAGAGGAGAGCTGTTATCCAAGATGTTATCCAAAGCTTAAGGAGAGAAAAATGAAGGCACAGTAAAGCAGCAGACTAAAGCTTGCAAATGTTTTGTCAAACCTGAGTATGTGAAGAACTTCCTCAAGAACTTATGTTTACATCCTGCTTTATGTAAACAAGAAAGTTTCCCTTTTTCTTGGTTAATCTTAACCACAAAATGAGTTGCAGAAGTCTCTACTTCCTTATTAACATTTAATGATGTCAGAAACACAAAATATTGAGGTATAAATTTGGAACAACTCAGGAGCTACAAGACAATGCAGGTTCCTGATGTCACCAGGGTAGAGTATGATCCCACCTTTACGTCATGGACAGCTAGAGGATAACTCTAAGCATCTGCTGTTGACTGCTAGCAGCAAGATACTGATTATAAAGAATGAAGTCTCTGTTACAGGAATTCTTTGTTTTTAAACATTGGTTTGAACATATCCAAACCCAAGTGGACAAAACCCTAAGAAATCTGATCTGACCTGCTCAAAGCTGTTGCTGCTTTGAGCAGGAGGTTGGAACAAATGAGTTCCCAAGGTCCCTTCCAAACGGAATGATTCAATGATTTTTTTTGTTTGTTTTCATAATTTTATGTTTTTATCTGTCATTGCAATGAGAAGTTTGCCTATAGCTTCTCATCCTGAGCCTCAAAAGAAGCTGGAATGTGCAGCCATTTTGCAATATTAAACCCTTTGTTTAACTGATTAGTGGAACCTTTACCTTTTACTGAAACAAGGTAAAACACGAATAACTTTTGAAAGGAACCACAAAAGTAATCCCTGTATTCTACAGGCAAGGTGATATATATGGAGGAGGCAATGAACTCCAAAAGTTTCCTTCCAAACTGTTAGCACCTTTCTTTTTACTAAATCAACAAAAGAACTCCCCCCTTTCCACAATTTAGAGGCAACACAGAACCAAATAAAGATGCTAAAACAAGATGTATCTTTTTCCTTGATAACATTTCAAGACTTACTTATCCACCCTGTTCAGTCATAAACACTGAACTTTCCCAGCAGGTTCTTTGCAGAAAGCAATAAAATAATTTTAAGTCTAAAAAAATAAATATCCAGTTTAGAAGAGTTAGGGTGGCTTTGTGGATTCATCATCTCTCTAATTTCCATGTCAAGTTTGCTTAGTTTAAGCTGAAAAGGAAGTCAGATCTTTCAATTCAGCTCAGATGAACTGGGTTCTGTCAGTCTTACACACTGTTGACTACAGTAAAGCTCTCCAAGTCAAATGAAGGTCTTACAACTGCTCAATCCCATTAACCTTCATTTGCACACTCAGGTGTGCCCTTGCTAAAGCTTAATTAGCAAATATTCTGCAGATGGAGAAATACTCTTGCTCCTTTCTCTGTTTTGTATTAAATCCACACTGTGTAAAAGTTAAGCCGTAATTTTGGAAGACATACTACTTTAAAGATGCACAAAGGGACAGGCCAGTTTAAAGGTGATCTTTCTTACGATGCTTTTTTGGTGCAGAATGACACTTGGATATAATTCATGTGCTTAATGCTCACACTCAACACCACGCTAGCAAAGACCTGGCTGATGTTAACTTCATTTAGTTAGCCTGTCCCTATTCCTAAGCAGCCCCAAAGTGATTTTTTGTGGTTTCTGTCACTAAAGATAATTTCTCTGAGTGGAAGTTTATTCTGAAGAACTTTAACAGCTTTTGTAAAGGAAAGAGACCACCTTCTTCCCCACTATCCAATAAGGAATCAGAGGATACTCCTAAAGGACAGTTCTTAACACACATATGAACTATCAGCTGCATAGCTTTAGATTAATTCAGTAGTTATAATGCATCCATAAGAAATATTGCATCAAATGATGTTAACCAGAGAATGGCTTATTTAGCATCTCTCAGTTCACTGCCTTCTCATTGTATCCCTCATGCAGATATTCCTGACCACTGTACTCCAACATTTATTTTCATTCTCCCCCTCTTTTTGCTTTTACAGAAAAGTTCTCTCTCTCTCCTCACTGGAACAACCCCCACCCCAAGACAAAAAAAGACTCTTGAAGAGTTTGGATCATTCAGATCTTCCAGAACTTTAATAGCTCAAAGAGAAGTGTTTTCACATATGATACTGTATATACATACAGCTTTACAGTTTACAGCAGTTAAAAACCTCAATGAAACTGCAAGAATTTACCAAAAGGCCAGTGCCCACAAACCCTATGGTGCTGCTCACGGTCACAGGAAAGAAGAAAAAGAACATAGTGCAAGGCTGACAAGGAAAGTAAAGTGTAAGATCATTTGCAGCCTATGATTCATGCTATACTGTTGTTCTTGGGACAGAATGGTTTGGGCCTACAAGCAATAAAATATCCCATGCATCTGCCAAAGATATACACCTTTGTCCCTTTTAGGAAGTACAAGTGACTTGAGCGTCACTTGCAACAATAAAACTATGGCATATGACAATAAAAATAGGATTTTTATTTTTTCTGATTCATTAAGAAAAATACTTCTAGAACACAGAAAATGAATAAAACCATTAATAGCGCTCTGTCAGGTTCCTGAGCCTTTGAAAGCATCTCTCCTAGGTTGCATTCTCTTGCAAATTGTATAACCACTTGCAATATCCAAATACAAGAGACCAGTCAAGTACACTCCATCCTCATTTTAAAACATTAACTATAGGGAGAATGGAGAATTCGGCCTCTTTAATCTCCAGAAGAGAGAGAGGTGTAACATCTCACTGGTACAGCAAATACCTCTGCTCATCTGGAGTGTTTTGAAGCTACCTCCAATTTACCCTTTTTCATTGCCCTTAATAGAAAATTAAAATTCAGAAGTATAATGATCATCAATAACAATTTTTGTCTGTTCCACTCTCCCTTATACACTCTTATTTTTTAAAGTTTATTTTGAATATGTATAGTTTACTATGGAAGGAAAAATGTGGGTTTGGTATGGTTATTTAATGGGGAATTACCACATTGGGTATTATAAACCAGCTCAGACATCACAAGGCTATATGCAGTTTACTGCTTTTGCTGTTTATGCAGCCCTAGATAATCATCAGATAAACTAAACTATAGCTGCAGCTCTCTCTAGAGTACAGCTAAGATCAAATGTCTGGATGATAAAAATCAACAAAACCCTACCATCAGAGAAGAGTGTTTTACAGAGCAACTGAGCCATGACATGAAAACATGAAGCCCTCATCTATTCCACCCTCATAAATGAAACCGTCCCCAAACCTAATTCTTTCACACAAACACTCCACGCAGAGGTCTCTGAACTCGGATCTTACTGCAATCTAGGTCCTGCAAACATTCAGACATATGCTTAACCTTAAACATGCAAACAACTATATGCAAGCTTTAATCAACATCTTGGTGCAAGGAAATAATTGGTATTTTTGTATCAGATGATTACTTCGAAGCGTGAGTCACTGGAAAAGAGGTAGATTTTGATCCTTATGTGGCCCATCTTATTTATGCGCAAGCTCAACATCTTAAAAAATACATTTATCCAACGGTTATCTTTCCAGTCACCTTTCATGCTTGGAGTCCTCTAAAGAGAAATAACTGCTTGCTCTCTCCCTCCCTTTTGAACCTCTTCCCCTAAAATCCAGGAGTGCATCAGCACAAATTCTTACTTTTAATCATGGGAGGTTGTAAACTACAACATATACACAAAACACTGTTCTACTATGGTTTCTAATTTGAAACATTTACTCTAGCGATGATAAAAAGTCAAACCAAATCAAACCTTTGACTTTGGAAAAGACATGTTTTGGTTTAAAAGAAAATTTTATCAGTCATTCTAAACACTTATTGATCATTTATCTAGGAAAGAAGAGCATAAAACAAAGCTGATATGCAGAAGGCACTAAAATATTCCTCAGTTTTTCTCTCGTGTTGGATATTAACTTCTTAGGAATTTAAAAAAACATGTGGTACATATGGTGGAAAAAACAAGGGAAACCATTCTCTGGCAGATTAGTACTAACGGGTAACAATTTAAAGCAATACAATTTACTCTTTTCTTTTTTTTAGTATCAAAACCCCAACACACACACAATAGAATCAAAAAGCATCTTCATAAACTTGCAGATGTGCAAAGGAATAGGATGAATGGGATTACGGGGGTTTTTCTCCCCCAAAGAAACAGTGACAAGTATATTCTAGAAACACTTGCTGAAAGACAAATACACACGCATCTAAGCAAAAGACACCAGCACGAGAAAACCCACCTTCTGCAGAACTACATTAAATTCAATTAAAGCCCAGAGCCATAGTTCCCATCATTTCAGTAAAAGAGAAAACTCCAATTTCCTGGGCTTTTCAGTCCAGCTATCAACCCCCTGCTGCCAACACAGCACTTACAGAAGCCCGGGTCTGTCTGTGCAGCTCCTCTCCCTTCCCCTCATCTGCTGTGTTACTGTCAAAGACCTGCTGGCAAAACAGAGAGGACTCGGTGTCCTTACAGGAGGCGAGAGAATGGGCAATGCATGACTCCCGTGGTCCTTACCTTTCCCCCTACTCAGAGATTGCACATCCAGCTTCCCTGTCCAAGTTACTTGGAGAGTATTTAAAATAGATGTTCAGAAATATGAGGAGAATGAAAGCCAAAAGAGTTCAGATTTCCTTTAGAAACTGGGCTCCTTGATCCGCCTGATGCTGTTGACACTAAGGTGAGCATATGATCAGGGGAAGGAGGGGGGATTGTTAGAGAGCATCAAAGGCAGGGGACTGGGAGATGGGGTTTCCTCTGCCTAGACGTGACGCCCCTTCCTGCCTCCCCCCTTGGCCGGGGAAAAAATAAAATGGAGCCTGGGAGGGAGGGAGAGAGATAATCCTGCGGCTTCATCTGATTAGAGAAACTGGGCCTGTGCAGAGCCGGCAATGCCGCCAGGGAAGCACAGGGAAGGGAGGCAAGGAGGGGCAGGAAGAGGAGGAGCAGAGGGGGAGGAATAGAAATAATAAGAGAAAAAAGAAAATTACAAAAGGTATACAAAGAAACGGGTGCCTGGGCCAAGCCACCCTGGATGCATTCTGTTTCTACCCTCATGTAAACAGCAGATCACCAGTAGGAAACACCCACTGGTAGTCTGGAGCAATTGGAAAGGAAAACCCAAAACCCAGAATGCATCAGTTGTTTAGGCATGGACTGGGAACAAGGACGTCCCAATGGATTGAAAAGAGTGAGATTGTTTGAGCTGAGTAGGGAGAAATGGTAAAAGCAGCATGCTACAGACAGTTATGTAGTTTGTCACGGGCAGGACACAATTTAGAACAAATTTTCTACTGCAAGTCATTATCCAGAACCTGTTTCCGCTTACTAGAACAAATCTTAGTTGAACCAAAGTGACTTTAAAAAAAGTACGTGTCAGCACATACGTCAGGGTGCTCGCACAGCTGTGGCCTTGGTTGCCCTCCCGCAAGCCCCTGGCAGCTACTCTCCCAGCCATGCCCTCCCTCCCGCACCCGGCGTGGGCACTTGTGGATTCACGGCTGCCCACCTGCCACCACCGTGCTGCTGCGCCCCATGGGCGATCCCCAACTTGCAGGAGGCCGCCGCCAGTCTGTCCCTCGCTGCCCATGGGTGCGAAGGCAGCATCATGCCCTCGCACTCAGCCTGACACAGGGGCTCACCCGAGGGCACTGGCAGGGTCCCAAGGGTGCTGCTGTTGAGCATCCCCTGTCCGGTCCTTCCCCAGCGGGGAAACCCTGCCTCAAGCATCCAGGTCCCTCCAAGCTGTCAGGTGTGACCCATGGTGCATCGGGGAACGCTGAGGACAGATGTGGCCAAGGGAGTCTTGCCCCCACCCATGGTGGCCTGTTTCTGTAAAGAATCTCATCTTTCACTCACCTTTATCAGCTGCTACACTCAGTCCTTTCCCAGGACCACTCCTCGTCTCCACATTGCGAGCTGCTTTTATTTCCTTCTAGCCTATTCCCATCCATTTAAAGCTTCGACACAAGGCAGACTGGATGGATCTCTGATGGGGCAAAGAGAAGGATGCCAAAACATCAGAAAATAACCCTTTCAAGTTCTCTTTCTGTTCAGGAACGATTTAATACCTTTCCTGTAAAACACAGCATGTTCTCACTTTGCTCCTAAGTCTTCACCCAGTACCCTCCCATCCTGCCTAGCTCAGCTGGGAGAGGGGGACCAAGACCCCCCTCCCGATGCTTTTAGGAATACAAGATTGCCCCCGGAGTCTTCAAAATGGGCTGCAAAACCAGTCATTTTCTATGTGCTTCCAGGCTTTGTTCCTAAGACACCCCCATGCACACACTCACTGAGCAATTACTCCCTTGGGCTACAGGTCAGGAAGCATTTCAGGGGTTAACAGCCATGCACGGGTCAGCAGCAGCTTTCCGGCTGCTTTATTTCACTTGCCGTGTTTATTATAGCAATGAAGCAGAGTAGGCACTTGAAGTCAGCTGTTTGCGCTGACCTTGTGCATCCTTCCTGCAAGGCCGGAAACAGAAGTTCCTCAAACCCATCCCTTCCAGAGCACTCTTGTTGCTGTTCCTGGTGGCCCAGGATCATGCCCAGGTGACTCTCCCTGCAGTGGTATAGGACTGTTTTGATGCTGCAGGGAGAGGACAACTCTACAGCATTTTGCTTCCTGTCTTATTCCAGCAAAAGACTTCTGGCTGACATGGTGGGAGACACCCCTGGCACTCGTAGCTATTCCAACATTGTTCCATGGGTGCCAGTAGCCAGCTGTGGAACAACATAGTGTTATGACCCTTCCAGTGAAATGCATCTTCCAAACTTGTCCCAAGTTGCCCAAATGACGTCCCAAGAGCATATAAAGGATACAATGTGAGGATAATATTACAGTTCTCTTTTTCTTTAAACCCTCTAGAGGAGGAAGTTGCATAGCTCTCTTCTTGGATTTGGTATGTCCAGCAAGATTGACTATTTTCATTAAAAGCATCAAAATGTGCTTAGTGAAAGATACTGGTGACCAACCTCAACAGGTTACACATCCGGGCATCTATAATGATGCAATCGGCATACAGCTTTTTCATTTTACATTTAATGAGAAAAGGTGTAAAGATGTCTCAAATTCAAATTTGGAGAATTTATTCTGTATCTTTCTTTAACAAAGTTGACGGTTAAAGGAAACTGAGAATTCAATAGCCTACAGATACATTAGGCTAAATTCAGACAATGTTGATGAATTTATTTTGGGAAGAAAGGAAACATTGTTTTTCAAGAGGAGTTTTGCAGAACAGTTCTGCCACTGTTGCTCAGCCTGACTAGCATTCATGTTTCCCCGAGAACTCCACCCAGGGTTTAAACATGTGAGAATGTGTTTAATTTCATGAAATTAAATTCCTACACCCAGCCATAGAAAAGAGCTTTCAAAATCAGTATTTACTGATTTGAGTACTTGAAGATCATAACAAAACAAGCCACCAGCCCCATGACTTTGAGTCACCTCGTGTGAGGAAAGGCAGTTAGCTCTGCTTGCCTGCTGAAGAAGGGCACCACCAGGCAGAGCTGCCAGACCTGCAGGCCAGTTTTTGTCACCTCAGCCTCCATCCAGGCAATCAGGGCTTCCACATTCAAGAGAGAAGCAGCCTAGTCCTAACTCAGAAGCCCTTTATCTAACCTAAAATTCATTAACCCCACTTTGGCCAGCTACCCCTCTTCAGAAGAGGGTATGGGGTGGGAAAGCCGTCCTGATCTCAATTCCTCTGTATGAGACCTAAGAACTTGTACCGAAGCCCTCTGCTCTCCCCTTCCCATTTATAACCCTACAGCCTTTTCTTGCGCTGCCTGGACTGTTGTCATTTGTAGTAACTTTTTCATGCCAGGTCGGGCGATTCGGACCTGCCCAGGCTGCGGTTGCTGAACTCCTCCATCAGCATTGAAGCCCCCGAGCTCTGCTGCTGGCAGAGCTGCTCTTTGAGGAGGGAGGTTCAAGCATCCCTGGCGAGAGAGTGCCCTGCTGGAAGTGCCTTTCTGAGCTGACTCACAAAAACGCTCCTTGCGATTTGTTCGTATCTCTGTCTAGGGGCTCTGGATGCAAACCCTGGAAGGCTAATATTTGCCGTCTGTTGATTCAAAGCCACTTAAGCCAGTGAAACTGCACCTGCAACCAGGCCAATTTTAGCTTAATGCATTTCTGGAATATGTTCTGGGCTCCAACAATAATGTAGCCCTCCAGGAACAATATGCTGTCTTGTGGGTAACACTGCTCATTTGCCTGAATGTCATCTGCCACAGTCAATTTGGATCAGGCCTTGGATATCTCCATTGTAAAGTATTTTTGAGCGTTTCTGAAGAGTAACAGCACTTTAGCACTGTCTGAGAGAGCCTTCAAGATAATAACTAATTCACCGTAGCCAAACTTAACTTTTACTGTGTTTATAACCAGCCAGAAGCTCTCCACTGTAGACACTGCTAGGCCCTTATTGAAATTGGCATTCTGTATGTAGTGCCAGGTTTTCAGTTTTTGCTTATGCTCAGATACCCAAAATAATTCCAGTCAGTCCGGTATAGGAGCTAGCATAGCCAGTGTTTTCATGACACTTCAGGCAAGGCAAATGCATCTGAGACTGTTTGAAAACATAAAACTGACCATCACCCTCCATTTGATGTAAGAAGCACACTCATTTCTAGCATAGAATTTTAGAAAGAAAGCAATTGTCAGATAAGCAATATCACAAAAACTTCAAATTAAAATTTTAGATAAACATGCAACAGCTGTAATGCAAAGATAATTTACAGATAGAATCCATCTGATCATGTGTTAACGTTCTAATTAAGAAAGCAATGCCATTTATATATAAATGCTTAACTTATTAAAAACACCTGCAACCCTAGACCATATTCTCATGTACAGGAGTTATTTAAGAAAATGAGCTCTTCTCAAATTCTCAGACTTCCCAGTACTGACTGACTGACAACTAGACCCAGAAAGTAGCGTTTAGGTATCTATGTCCAAATAATTGTCAGAATCACGACTTACCTCTACTGTCAGATCCCCAAAGCGTAACCCAGTCTGTGTTATCTCTGCATTCCTTCCCCTTCTCCTGCCACTCCTGGCACCCATCAGACTCACAGTGAAAACCTTACACTGCAGGGTTAGATGAGCACTAGCGCTAAGGCAGAGGGTGAGTACCTCCGGCGGGGCGTGTGTGTGTGTGTAAAACCACACCAGCCTGGACTGGCCTTGACCGCTGTAGAACAATCTGCTCGGGCTAGCGTGCGTGGATACTTTCAGCCTGCATAAGGCAACACTTGGCATTAACAACTTGAAGATCCACCGAGCATCAGGCAAAAAGTGAGAAGGAACATGGCAATCTTTTCTGGCGAGTTGTCAATATGGGAACAAGAGACTGGGATCCAGTCTCTGTTCTAAGGGTGGTTTATTCATTTAATCCAATGAGCATTCTGTGTTTTAAAAACAGACTGAACCCTTCCCCTCGAGATCCTCATTGCCTGAGTTGCACTCCAATGCATATGGTAGCCTAATAAAAAGCCACTGTTAAAAAGCAGTAACAGCCTTACTCTCTACGGACTCCACTATTCTATATCAAAGATAGATAGATCAATAGAAAAAAGCCATTTTTGTACATCTAATTAAGGATGTGTCAGGTTAGGGGGGCTGTATATCTATTTTTAGAAAAGAATAGCTGTCAGACACATTTAGAGTGTTTATATCTAGCGAGCAGCGTGATCACTTCTGCTTCTTCTGCCTGGGAGAAGATAACTGCTGGTTAGACAGCCCAATTGTAGAAAGTATGGTCTATGAATAAGCCTCTATTCTGCAATTGTATTTTTCTGTGAAAAGGAAGATGAGTTGTGTGGGTTTCTCTCATCTGTTGGTTTCATAAAGTCATTAGGAAATCTGCCAGGTCATCTACATTCATCTTTCTTGGGAATAATGCTGTAACTACTACTGGCATGACTTTTTTCAAGGAACAACATAGATATAGTACTCTTCTTTGTGGGATTAATCTTTTTGAAAGCTGTCAGGCTTTTTAGTACTGTGAAAACTGGTGGTTTTGAGCTGTGTCATCTCCTTTTTCATCTTGGATTGAAGAGCAGCTTTCTCAACAAAGCAGACCAGTTCTTTTGCTTTTATTTCGCTTTGGCAGTTTGCAAGGCAGCCTGCTGATATAAGCAATCTCATATTTCAAAGATTTAGCAAATGTCTACACAGCACTCTTTTTTTGTTTGCTTATCAAATGAATAGAACAACAGCTGATTATGGAAAATACAAACAAGATCCCTCTTTTAAGCATGCTTTGTTATAAACCAAAGATTTCATGATGTGAAACCTTAAATCCCATCTTAAATCAAGGGACTATCACATGGGCACTCTCCTCTCACTTCTCCTTTTCCCAGATCTCATTTCCTCCCATGCACAACCACCAGAATGTCTCCTCTGTTCTCTGCAGTTGCTTAATATCCAGTAGCAAAAAGCAATAAATAATCGCACAAAAAATAACCCTTCAAGCCAGTTTTGGGGTAGCTTTGAGCTGCCTTTCATGCAATAAGGGCTTTGGCCTTTTTGAGAATTTAATCACGTTTAGCTTTGCTCTGCATTTCATTGCTGGTCTTCCATCTGTTCTGTTACTCTCAAGTGGAAAGGAGGCAAACCAGCACCACGTAAGCCGGCAGGGCTCACCAGGCCCACTCCCAAATGAAAAACCAGTATAAAACATTACACTTTGAGAAGTCACCAATAATTCTGTCCAAGGTGACTTGTCCACAAAGACAGTGTTGCAAATTTGGATCTGAACTCTTCAAAAACACATTAATGTATATACTAAACCTCTTTAGTTTACTTTTGCAAATGGTGTGATTCCAAAAAGTTATTTGGTCTTTGGATGACAAATAGAAACAAAAGTATTGGAGTCTTTTCTAGATCTCAGGTGGTGCCTGGGGCTAAGTGCTGTGAACAAAGCATGCTGTAGAGATAGTTGGCTCTACTCAATGGGAGTCAAGCATCTAAATAAAGACTTGAACTTTGATGCCTCAATTCCCAGATGTAAAATGAGGAAACGGTATCAGTGAGAAGCTGGGGAAAGCACCAAGGAAAACACTGTAAAAGAGGAAAGTACTGTAGCCTGGGAGCACAATTTCTGGCCCTGATGCACTTTGAAAAAACATAGCTCTGCAGCTCCAAGAAAGGCTTTGTTTTCCCATATGACCTGGAATATTCCCACACAATTTAGACCACAGTCTAAATGTAGTTTTCTGTTGGCCCCACCGCCTGTAGATTGCCTCCAGCCCACTCAACACTCCCAATCCAGCCTCCCTTTCCCTGGACAATACACTCGGGCAGCACACCTACCCAGCCCCATTTCTGCCCCATGCAGCAGGAGCCTTCCTACACTGGTCTCCCTGTCTCCTCCCAGGGGAGCTGAGAGGCTCAGCCAGGATATGCTGGGGAGAGAGTATAATGGAAGGAAGAGAGACGGAGGACAGAGGCTTCAGGGAAGTTGAGGGAATTTGAATCTAGTCCCTGTGGCTGCCTCATAAAAGGCATGACCCTTGGTTGAACGAAACAGAGACAAAATTATTATGCAACCAATATACCAGGGTGACATTCCAAATGGGACACAAGCTGAGAGCAACAGCACTGCGGATTAAATAAGGCTTGCACAAAGAAGACCTACAACGTAGGACACAGACTTCAGAGCAGCCCCACAGCAAGGGAACAACGCTGTTTCAAGTGTCTGCAGTGCCAGGGGCAGTCCAGCCAGCGGGACTGTAAACCCCAGGCGAGCTCTGCCTGCAATAATCTGCAGGGCTGACTCTGTGACAGATTGCAGTGCAGTAACAGTGTTTATGCAACTAAATCTTGTTCTAATCTATTAGTTTATGTAACCTTTGCTCACGGACATACCGACTCATAGGTCTCAGGAATCTAAAGAAAATCTCATTTTTTAACTCTCTCCCCTCCTTCCGCCCCTGGCTGCCAAATAAACAAATAGATTACCAGAGATGATCTTCATTCTCTTTGAGGAAAAAATACATTGGTAGGGGGGGAAAAAAGGTATTGACTACTGTCCTAAAAACCAGCGTACTTCTCCATAGCTAGAGCCCAAGCTATATAATAAGCTGGCTAATGGTAGGCAGGTGTCCTCCAGGTTAGCATTCCCAGTCACAGACTGGACCATTCGGGCCCCAGGCTGGGAAAGGGACAGAAACCGATTACTGAGCTCCTAGGCAAAAAATAGTGCTTTCTACCATTCAGACATTACCTTTCCGAGTAAAGCAAGGCAACGGTATCTGTGGGAATGACACTGATTCTTCTTAACTTGAAAGACTTACTTTCATCCTTCTTGTATTTCTTGCATTTCCTAGAACATTTTCATGTATATTTTAAGTGAGGAGCTAACAACAGGAACAGTGTGCAGCATTCTCGCTGCAGCAGCCGTAGTTCTAGTGATTACTACATGAAGCGTGCCTACTTATTTTGGCCCTTCCTAGCTAGGCTCTAACCTAGATTGTGAAAGGATTTGACTTAAGATGAACCCTTTCTTGGTTTTTGAGGTTGTGGATTTTTTCTTTTTCTTTTTTTTTCTCCTTTTTTTTTGCTGCCAATTGAATAGTTTACATAGCTGCTGCAATGTTGCCCATGTGACGCTTGTTATCTACATAAGACCTGATTTAAATTCTAACCCTTTGTATTGAGGATTCACGCACAGGCCAAAGCTGCTTGATATAACTTTATTACTTGGAATCAAACATATTTGGAGCCAAATCCCATTGTATTAAGTGTATTTAGAAGAGGTCATTATGTGTTTTTGATGCATCAAAATACTGACGCTATCAGTACTAGACAAATATTCTGTAAATGGATCAGGTATTCCTTATTATTTGTTGCAAAAGCAGCACAAGAACAGGCACAGTGCCTTTTGCTACTAAGTCCCTTTACACATTAGGATGCTTTCCTAACAGATTCTGTGATCACATTGAACCGTTTATTTGGGCAGAGCTGGGTCCAGATAATGTCAGTCATGTTTTAGCTCTGCCCTGAGCGGCGGTTTGCAAAGCAAAGCCCGCAGAGGGAGCCCAAGGATGGAGCCTGCCTTGCAGCCTCCCGGCTGCTTCGCAAAGGAAAGGGATCATTTATGCAGATGAAATAAGGACTTAATTATACAAAAAGTTTATTCTTTTTCCCCTAGACTCAGGATTTTTAAAATTTTTTTCTTACATCCTTGACCCTCAAGATCTCACTACAGTCTTGCCCAGGCTTTTGGGCTCTTTTTTTTTTTTTTTAAAATAAAAAAANCACTCTAAAAGTTTTCCCCCTCTTTTTGGTTTTTTTTTTTTTTTTTAAAAAAAAAAAAAAAACAAACACAAAAATGTATGGGGTGACATCTGTAAATCTGTTGTTGCTATACATAGGATGGTTTTAGGTGCATGTGCCTGCAGAAACAACAGTAAGTTAAAGCAAACAGATCTTCAGCTTTCAGTATCTCATTCCAGTTGTATATGCTCCCAAAAACAAACATCCAATGCAAGTTTGCATCCCATAAGGCTGTACCAATTAGGGCTATATCACATATGGTATAACTGCTATGCCATATATATGATTTTGTGCTTTCACCCAAATCTTAAGATGCATTCCTGTCTACAGATTCATCTGCCTGTTCAGCACCCACTCTCCATTGGTCTCGGAGTACTCATACCTTATTTGCATTATGTCTGGCCTAAATCCCTTATCTGTTCCAGAGGGAGTGAGAGTTAGGAGATACTGCCTGAAAGAAAAACTACTCTTGCCTTAGAGCAACATTTGTTGTTCATTGCTACAGCTGTGTGAACAGTTTATTTTGCATGTGTACATAAGTAATCTTGCAAGACCTTGGCAAAGTTACGAAGTTTAAATTACTACTTACCAAGGCTGGGTAGCGTACAAAGCCAGAACAAAAAGCCAGAGAGCGTCCCCAAAAAGCTTCAAAGCCGTGCCAGCCAGAGCTTCGCAAGTAATGTTCTCTGCAAAAATCTCTACGGGCCTTATGCACATCATCTGTGAACTTGGAGCTTATTAATAAAAGTGATTTTAAAGGAACGTTTTGTACTGTTTTTTCTTAAAACAGCAACAGCTGCTAACTTTCTTAATGCAATTTACACTCCCACAAAAACCCCCACAACCATGAGAACGTGTTCCAGTAAAAGCAGACTTGGTATTTCCGAAATTCCTATTGTAAAACACAGGAAGGAAAAGTCAACTAAAAGGAATAAAAGTTCACATTTTCTGCATTCTGTTTCATACAGGAAAAAAAAAAAGTCACTTTTAAGAGAACTTTTTGGTTTGCTATATTGATTCACCCCAAAGCCCAACTTTGGACAGGAGGTGGCGCTACAGCTTGCATAAATTTTACTATTTGGCAACACCAACAGTTAAAGCATGCTAGAAGCAAAAGGAAAAGTCGAAAACGAGAGAAACCTTCTGAGTTTTGCAGAAGTGCTGATATGCAGACTTTACCTATGTATACTTTCATATCAGCAGGTACACTGTAACGCTGCTGAAAAGATTTGGAAGAAGGCCCTCAAGAGAAAGCAAATGCATTGTGTGTTCCTGTCTGACAGGGACTTCAAATACCTAGCAAAACATGAGTATCTAAGCATGGAAAAAATCCGTCTTGCGCAGCCTGCTCTGTGCAAGCTGTAGCAGTTTCTCCTGTGCCCACAGCTCCATTGACCAGTTCTGTGCCAGCAGGAAACTGATGGGACAGATATGCTCCCATGGAAGGTTTGCGCAGGTCCGGAGAGCGTTCTGCCTGCCTCTCCCTGAAGAGTATCAAGGTTAGCTGCAGTTGTCAGGGGGTTTACTGAGCTAAGATAAAATACCAAAGTAGGAATCCAAACCCCTTAACCAGGGTTAATGCTACCTTCCCTCTGGCTTTTCTTCTTCTGCTGTCTTTCTCCCTAGGCATCTCTAGAAGCACCAAACATTGCAGCTTTTGAAGATTTTTTTCCTGTTGGCCCTGTCTCTATCCCCATTTCAGACCTGTAATTTTACTGGGTGAGCTGTTCTGGATTGTAGCCTGAAACACTCAGAGTTAGAGTGCTTAAAGGCAACTACTGTCAACAGCAAAGCTGAGAGAAAACAATTCTGGCAGATTCATTCCCTTCTGGATGCACTTACTCTCCCATTCCCATCTTTTCTTTTGAAAGGAAACTAACAAATGACTCCCAGAATGACTCCAAAGGATATTTTATGACAGAGGAGATCTTTCTTTCACATTTTCTTTTCTGAAACAGTCAATTATCCATAGCCTGCTGAAGCTAAGAATTAGATGTTGGTCCAAGGCCAACAGTAGATCATGGGAGAAATTCTTATCTCAGTTACACAAGTGTGAATCTGGAGGAACTCCAGTTATTAAACTATCTATAAAACGAGGATAAAAACTTATTCCAAAAAGCTTTTGTGGTTAACTACCAGTAATTAATACTGATGCAGAAACTGGGAGCCTGGGAATGAAAAGCACTATAGAAATTCTAAGTACTTGTTATTTCTGCCATTCACAATTATACTTCTCAATGTAATCTATTTGTTGCAGTCAGGGTGCCCCATCAATGCTCCCTGCAGACCCTAATCTATTATGTTCCTGAGTGATTCACCAGCCTTCATAAAATTAGTTACATTTTAATTGGGGGAAAAAAAAGTCTACCTCTTTCTAGACACCATTCTAGCTGAAGGTACCGCCAATGTAAAAGTCAAAATTCACAAATACAAGGAAGTGGGTGAGAAGGCAGAAGAACTTGAATATGTTTCACTTAAAGTGCCTGGATTTAAAGATCATTCTAAGGCTGCCAAATAGGATTAAAATTAAAAAAAATAAAAAAAGGATAAAATTTTAAAAAAATCCTTTCATTGAAAGGGATCTGTTGTAACTTTAAGATTATTAATAAATTAGACTTTAGAGGGAAACTGTCAACTGAATTATGCTAGAATTACTTATCATTAGAAGGATCTACTGGTGCTTGTGATTCTACAACTGTATCTTCTTTAAATATTTCTCTGTCCTCTGCCATGGCGTGCTCCTAGAAACAGCATTAAGTAATTACGTACAGACAACTTGATTGTAAACAGAATGGTATAAAAGGTGCCAAGCAAATATTTGACGAAGATATCAAATTTAAAAAATAGATACATTTCAATTTCACCCAGTCTAATGGAAATTATAACAGTATCCTATGATAAATGATGCAAATGCGTTACTGAAGCTGGTGTCTTATGAGCAATGTGACAACACTTTTTAAATCAACACATTTTAGAAAACTTTTGTAACAGAATATTCTTTAGTTTGAGTGTTCTGACTTTTTAAATCAATTCCTTAAGAGATTATAATCCATTTCCAACTTCTCTTTCTATTTTTCAGAGGGCTTAAAAGCAATATTACAGCAGATTTTCAGGCTTACCTTTTCTACACATCTCTTCCAGTGACCACGTCTGCCTTTTCAGCATCAGTTTCATCTTCGCCAAAGCAAGAAGAAAGCCTCCACCTGAGCAGCCATAAAAATGGTATCATCATTTCAGCATTCAAAACAAGACTAACTACCACCAAAGCAAGGAAATCGCCTATGAGCAAAGCAGTGTCAGATATACACAGTAAAGTCTACAGTATTTGGTATGTCCCCAGATGATAAGTTATGCAATTTCATGAGAATGTATATTTTCGAAAATGTGATAGGAATGTGCCACCAGACTTAGAAAAACAGAACGTGAAAGAAAAAGTACTTAAGAAATAAGTATTTCTATTTGGGAGCCCGACTTCTTACTTTTGTTGCTAACACTACAAAAATAATTAAAAAGTGGGGACAACGCAGCATCCTTTACCCTGTATTCTAAACTAGGTTGTCTTGGTGATTATCTTGAATTATACTAAATATAATTTTGTAGTTACAAATGGAACTTTTATGTGGGCTTTCAAAGGCCAAGGTTTTACTGTAAGAGGCAAGACCTGCACATACACATTGAAAAATACATACGTTATGTTACAAAAAATGCACCAGGAACTTAGATTATTTATAGTACGATATCTAGGTCCACAAAACATTAAACTCTCAGCTTGCTCTCAGCTGTTCCAGAAATAAACTTTCTCTGAGAAAACAAAATTATTTTTCAAATCCAGCAGGTGAGAAACACAACTGAATAAATATTCACAGCATCAACTGAGAAGCAGAGAGTGCGAATCTATGCTGGTCAAGGCCAAAATGTGCAGAATACATATTTGTTAAGGCAGTACGACATACTTGGAACGAACAGACTTGTTAAAATGCCCAAACTTAGGCAGACATTTTCAGAATTCTCTCTGTTACAATAGTGAAGTTACAGTATGTGAATATGGGTAGATCAGCATTATCTTATATTTGAACTTAAAGCTAGGCTTTTAAAATCAGAAAGGAAATCATACCAGCTTCTGGCTGGAAGCAATCAGGACCATAATGAGTCACACAGTGGATGCAGAGAAACTTCCTTCATCTGTTGCTCCTGCGCTCTCCTGTACTACGTGCTGGAAGCAGACACATTCGGACATGTGGCAAACAGTATTTTTATGTTTGGTTTATACGAATTAATTTTAGTTCCTTTAAGTGTAGTAACATATAGGATGAAACAGGGAACCTGTAAAGAATTAGGGCAAGGAAGGAGGTTAGTAATCCGAGATAAAGGAGAATATACTTGTGTTCCTCATCTCCTGTATTTTAATTTCCAACTGGTGCTAG
>VYXH01005265.1:52969-71877 GCA_013397275.1 Burhinus bistriatus
GCCGGCCCTTAAATAGCGGGAGGGGGGGGTTGGGGGCTGGCACATCGCCGGGCAGGGGAGGCGATGGGATCCAGGCTGTGACTGCAGGAGCCCCGGCACCCATGCCCGGTAAGCGCCGGAGGGGGCAGGAGGGAGGGCAGGGCAGGGCAGGGCTCGGCTCCTCCCGCACCCGCTGGCCACCACCCGGGCACCCGCTGGNGATTATTTATAGTACGATATCTAGGTCCACAAAACATTAAACTCTCAGCTTGCTCTCAGCTGTTCCAGAAATAAACTTTCTCTGAGAAAACAAAATTATTTTTCAAATCCAGCAGGTGAGAAACACAACTGAATAAATATTCACAGCATCAACTGAGAAGCAGAGAGTGCGAATCTATGCTGGTCAAGGCCAAAATGTGCAGAATACATATTTGTTAAGGCAGTACGACATACTTGGAACGAACAGACTTGTTAAAATGCCCAAACTTAGGCAGACATTTTCAGAATTCTCTCTGTTACAATAGTGAAGTTACAGTATGTGAATATGGGTAGATCAGCATTATCTTATATTTGAACTTAAAGCTAGGCTTTTAAAATCAGAAAGGAAATCATACCAGCTTCTGGCTGGAAGCAATCAGGACCATAATGAGTCACACAGTGGATGCAGAGAAACTTCCTTCATCTGTTGCTCCTGCGCTCTCCTGTACTAC
Organism: Burhinus bistriatus; assembly: GCA_013397275.1. Taxonomy (NCBI): domain Eukaryota; kingdom Metazoa; phylum Chordata; class Aves; order Charadriiformes; family Burhinidae; genus Burhinus; species Burhinus bistriatus. Next base: position 53,659 of record VYXH01005265.1, read on the forward strand.
GTGCTGGAAGCAGACACATTCGGACATGTGGCAAACAGTATTTTTATGTTTGGTTTATACGAATTAATTTTAGTTCCTTTAAGTGTAGTAACATATAGGATGAAACAGGGAACCTGTAAAGAATTAGGGCAAGGAAGGAGGTTAGTAATCCGAGATAAAGGAGAATATACTTGTGTTCCTCATCTCCTGTATTTTAATTTCCAACTGGTGCTAGAACTCCGCACAGGAAGACTAGAGAACAGGAAGTTTGTGGTACAGCACAGAATCAAAATTAAAGCTCCCTGCTCAGCAACTTCACCATTAATTCCTTCCACAGGAACTTGGAGAGGGTGAGATCTGCTCCTCCAAGCTCACCCCATCCCACATCCACCGACTCATTGAAACAAGAGTTGAACCCTCAGCTGGTTAGATTGCTTCCCAGATGTACACACTTCACACCCTTCCACACAAGCAGCACAGCTTGTATGGGAGACGGTGCATCTGGCTAGCGTCATTTTAACTGTTCAGTGGCCTTCTGCAAAGCAGTCAGATGTTGAATGCAACTTTACCGCTCCTCACATAGGCATAAAAGTGAGCTCAAGAAAGAACACCGTAACAGAAAGCAGAGTCTCGCTGGTCTTGCCACACAACTCCAAACTTTCAGTTGTCTCAAACTTGCTTATAGACATTATCCTGATAAGTGCAAAACTGCTGAGCAAAAAATCTATACTTCAATGTTACTACTAATTCAATATAGAAATCAGAATAGCAAAAACATTGACTATGCAATCACTAACTATATTAAAGGTGCAAAACTAAAACATACAGAGCTTTTTCTTTAGAGTAAAACTGATCTAAATACTTTCTGACTTATGGAGGACTCAACAATTAACAGAAAAAGCTAACCATGCTATATCGACAGCAGGACATTTTAAATGCAATTAAAAGAATTCTAAGATTCCACAAGAATAGATGATATTTCATTAGAATCCTGCTGGTTTAATTCCTATGCATTTCTTTGGCTTTTAGATTAAATGGCACTATGCAAATGCATGCAATAGTTGTGAACAGAACAAGCGTGTATAATACAAATAGTTGTAAAATTTCAGGTATAGATTCTTGACGTACTGGCTGAGGAAGTAGCAAGCGTTAGGCAAGAAGTGGTGAAGGTGAGTAACTTTCTTTCTGAACAATGCACGAGTAATTTTGCTAGTTAAGATCCGTTAGGTTATATTTATTACACATGCAGGAGATTAAAGATCATTGTATTTCTAAACACAAATAGAAAAAGCCGTGACTGCAACTGTCTAAGTAGACTTTCTGTGGTCTTTTGTGGTTATGCATTTTGCCAACAGTTTGAAACAAGTGCAGGCTGACTTCTCGCCCACCCGAATCTTCCGAATTAAGCTACTAATCTCAAAGTCTTTTTCTGAGCGCAATTGTAGTTTTAGAAGTTATCTCATACACCCAATGCCGCACAGTTGGGTTGTTTTTCTTCTCCTTTACGGGTGGCAGAAGGTTCACCCGGTGCAACGGCATCTTCTCTGCCTATTCCGGCCCTGGGGCTGGCAGCGGGGGCCGGCTCCGCACGGAGAGCCTCCCTGAGGCTGGAACTTCTGCCGAACACCTGCCTTTCCTTTTTTTCTTCTCATCGGAACCGGAGAGGTCTCTATCCTAACTCGTGTTTCCAGCCTCCCCCGTGGGGGATGCCTGCGGCCGCGGGGGCGGNGCTCCTCCCGCACCCGCTGGCCACCACCCGGGCACCCGCTGGCCCCCTCGCTTTTGCCCTCCTCGGGAAACAGGCAGCCACCTCCGGACCTCTCCCCGCCACCGCGCTAGCGCTTCGGGAAAGTTTGGGTAAGAAACCAGCTGAAACCTGCCTCTCAACTCGAGGGGCTGTAAAGCTATCCCACCTTCCTCTGGAGCTTCCCGGGAAACAGCAGCCTGTAACCCGCAGGTCTGTGAGGCGTCTCCCGTCTTTATTCCGCGCCCGGAGCACTTTGCTGTCAGAGGACAATTTGGCTCTGTGAGACGGACACAGCAAGTGCAGAGTTTACTCCCCACCCCAAATAACATGGTTTATACTATACACGTTTATACTGTAAACGTTAAGAAACCTGAGTATTTATAGAGGGATTAAAGCTTTTGATGGAGAACTGCCCAGTCATAACTCCAAAAGGCTTACTGCAAAGTTTAAGAAAAGCTCATTAAAAGCATACCATTAGACAAAAAGGGATCTAATCCCAAATGAGACGGATGATGACCATCGCTATTTCTCTGTGCTCAGATAAACCTGGTACCTATTAACAGTGGACAGTCCCCCAGCACGGGCCACTCGGAGATGAAGTGGTCCAACAGGTCTCTTCCATCTCCAGTTGCTATAATCCTGTACCACAGCAGAATGAAATACACCCATTTCTCATGACAACAGGTAGTTATTTTAAGAGATACATATTTCCTCCCTGCACACAATGGATTCAACTTATTTCAGTGGTTGCTTTTGTGACTAGTGCTACACCGTGCCCTAAGCGACTGCTTCTGTTGCTGATCTAATCAGATAAGATGTACTAAAAGTGAGCCAAAGTCTCCTTACTCTCATTAAACCATCGGTAGCTTTACTGAAACGGCTAAGACTTTACCTTATGTCTACCACTGGCTAAAAAGAAAAAAGCAGAATTTGAGCCAATGGCAGTGGGTGGGTCATAAATACTTAACATCATTCTGCAGTGAACAACTTCAGTACATTAAACTCATTAACAAAGAAATTAGAAACTCATTCTCTTACTCCTAAATCAGCGCACAGCTGTTGTACTATATATTGCATTACAGCACACCTTAGCTTACTGTCCTTAATGGTAAATGGTGACAAACTGATTATGGGTGAACACAGGACTGCTACTGAGAGCATTAAAGACTGGGGAGTGGAGAGGACAAGTTAAACAGAATCCTGTTCAGCTTGCTTGAAATGCTAACCTTTAAGATACTTATGTCAGATGGTAAAACTACCAACCATATAAACATTTATATTGTTGACAGTACACTTGTATGAAGTGAACCATTAATTTCTATTATGTTCATGGGCATTAAACTAAAGCATTTTTTCTACGTGAGGCCTTCTAAGCTGTAATAAAATGGCAATCTGACTGAAGACGTACTCAAGCATGCCCTACAAAACTAAGAGGAACATACACAGAATTTCCATGCTCAGGACAGCATTTGTTACACATTTCCTCATACTGTGCATTCTTATGAAAGAAAACTAATTTACCAGTGTAGGACAACCAGACTTGTCTCTGTATTAATATTAACCCACATCAAATAGGTGCTTGTTTCCTGTTCCTCAGAAAAAGTCTTGTACTAATACTATTGCCTAAGCACTGAAATATATTCAAGCCCACCTACTGGTTGCAAGGACAGCAAAGTGCCTGTTGCTGTGCTATTGCCACGAGCAGGGTGGTTGCTCCATGGTGCTGGGAGACACAAGTGATTATGTGACTTATGGGGAAGCAGCCAGCCAATTCCTGCAGAGAGTGAAGGCAACACACCTGGAGGGGAGCTGCAAAAATAAGTTGGCTCCTATGACTGTACCAAAGGCAGGAAAATGAGATAGGATCAGATAAAGGCCTTTGAGGCACTATGGCCAGGTTAATTTTATAGCATGAGGTATTTACATAAGTGTTCTGTAGCTGAAGGACATTTCATATCACTTATTGCAACATGGCAACAGTGAAAACATCAATAATACGTGTATTTGCAACTCACTTCCTACACTGTTTGTAGTTCTAATCAATATATTAAACTACCAAATTAGTTTTGAATTATTATTCAAAACTGCTATTACTGTTGACTGAATATTTTGCGCTTGTATTGTCTTTATTGTCCCATCGTATAGAGGTGGCTAACTGCAAGGCATCTACAAAGCACAGACAGATAAAAGTGAGAAAGGAATAAAACATAACCACAGTTATCTCTACCTAAAAGCGGAGAAGAGGAAAAAAAGTCAATACCAGTTGTGAGAGAACACCAGGTCTCTTTGTTGCTTCAGTTTCAGGGGAGATGCTGAGAACTGGCAGTCCACAGTACTCAGCTGAACCTGAGCTGCCTCCCACAGCTGCAGAGCGGAAGGTAATTCTGCAGTTTGGGCTTGTTTTCACACAGAGGATATTTTGGTAGGACCAATTCTCAGTTTTGAGACCTAGGCCAAGACAGGCTGAGTATAAGGTACAGTGCAGAAGTGGTCTTTCCAGCCTTTTATTCTAGCGTACTCAGCAAACATGAGAAAACAAGGAACTGAGCCCATTATCAATTGTCTACCCTCAGTCTAGTGAGAAATTCTCACAACAGAATACCTCATATTCACACTAAAGACATTTATTACGTTTTCAATTTTATTACTGTGGAAAAAAAACCCAAAACCCAAATAATACAAGATTTGGTTTCATCTGAAGTAATCAAGATTCAGGAAACAGTGTTTAATGGATACTTAAGTTTAATAGTGTTTAATGGATACTTAAAGTTGACTTAACAGATGAGGAAACACACGCATCCTTAGAAAAAAAACAACCCATAGCTTTGCTTTGTTCCTTGTGCCAGGATCTAGTCTCAATTCAACATAGATGAATAGTTGGAAGACCAAACCAAAAATAATGGTACCTTTTGTATTAGGTGCTCCCAGGTTTTCTTTTTCTTCTGTTACGAAAGCTCTAGCACTTCTGCCATGCTAAGGGTAAATGCTTAGGCTAATGTAAAATAAGAGCCCAAACAACTCCTTGGGTTTGGGCTTTTCTTCCTGTCTACAGTCACTTACATTGCAGTCATTGCCAACATACCTGAACACTTTCTAATCTCTCACTGCCAACATCATACGTCTTCAGGTGTTGCACCATGCTATAACCAAACACAAAAACATGCACATGAGCAGAATGTTTCATTTAAAAAAATCATTTTGGAATGTAAATCAAATAAATTTGTCAGCTTTAATATTCCCATCTAGCCTCAAAATGTACATAATTTTGGTCCCCCCATGATGCTTTGTGTACTTCTATGTTTCAACAGAACAAGCAGTTGCTGTTGCTGGAGGTATAATAGGAGGGATCCTTTTCTTTGTTCTTGTTGGAATAACTGCATACCTGCTCTGGAAGAAATTTTGCCACCTCCTTTCTTATGAAAAGCTCACCAGTCCTGTCAAAACGACAAATGCAAAAGCCATTTTTCAGGATCAGTCAACTTCTGAAATTCAACTAAAAAGCACAAGGTACATTTTTTTGTTTTGTTTTTAAAGCACGCACTATTGGAAATTTATTTCAGCTTGTCAAATTTCAAATGAGGGGGTGATCTAAATATATGCATGTATGAAATAAACGAGATCCCTAAATTATATGAAAACATCAGTCATGTTCTGTTTTGTTCCTTTAGAAAAATAATACTTCCTGTAACTATGAATGCAGTGGTATTTCTGATTTATGTAAAAGAGGTAATACATTCAAGTGTAATTAGCACATGGATAGCTTTATCTGTTATGTAGACAAATTCAGCCTGTGTTCCAGAGTCAGTCCTGGTGGTCTCATAATGAAGCAGCTGAGAACCAAACAACAGGACTTCACTTCAGAAAGGAGACTGTCTTGGAAAGTAAGTTACTGCAGGACTTTGGGGCTCTAAAACAAGCAGCTGCAGTTAATTCTTCCTTTCCTTTGAAAAACCAATTCTAAAGGAGAAGAAAGGGAAAAAGTGAGGGATCTGTCTGAAGAATTTAGATCTGATGTCCCTCACTGGACCTTTAAGCATTCTACAAATAAAATCAATTGCAAAACAATGATTATTTGTCTTTTCTACCTATGCATCACCATCGATTTTTTACAAAATTAAGAGAACAGTAAATTTATTACTGTCACCAAGTTTGGTTTCCATATTTAAACCAGAAGTAGCTGTTGTTGTCTTGAGCAGATGCAGAAGCATTCCATTTATCATTCCACCAACGCTGCATGGGCGAGACTGGGTTAACCTGACGAATGAAGAACAGGTTCAGGAAGACAGCGACCCCTACATGATTCCTCAGTCCGGGCCACGGTCATCATTTCATTCTTTGGGTATGGCATTGCAAAAACAGGACTCTCTTTAAGAGTACTCTTTTAAAGGGTAACTATTATTATGAAGCACATTTATTGGGGTCACACCAGACATAGCGTTACATAGTACAAGCCCTAGACATTATACGTATAGATATATTTATATAGATATAGGAATTGGGCCAGAATGTAGCCATTCTGGTCCCGCTGCTGTGGGACCTTGCACGTATGGCAGACAAAGCAATCTCTCCTGTGTTTTGTAAAGGCACAACATAAGTGTAACTCAGGAAGTCTAATTGTTGTCCCCAGAAACAGCAGAGTGACCAGTTGCAGACTGCAACAACTAATACCCAAAACTATCAAGGTGCAGTCACAGGAATAAAAGAAAGAAAAGTGGTGCAGCCCACAACTACTCACCCAGATTTGAGAGAAAAGGAAAAGTTTATGCAAAAATGGATTGTTAATAAAGAGATTAATGTGATTTCCCTAATACAGCAGTGGTTATAAAAATGCCTGCTACAGTCTTGAGACTAATTGAGGACGCTTGTTTTTTATTTCATGAAGCTGGAGCTTACGTTGTAGGGACGATTAACCCAGAGCTGTACAAGTTCCCTGAAGACAAAAGTGAGACGGATTTTCCTGAAGGCAACATTGGCCGCCTCTGGTTCTCCATAGAATATGAGAAAGAGTCAGAAAGGCTCCTTGTCTCCTTGATCAAAGTCAGAAAGCTGCAGCCTCCTGCTGATTCCTGTAGTCCGTTTGTGAAAATCTACTTGCTGCCTGATGAAAGAAGCTATTTGCAGTCCAAAACTAAACGCAAAACTCTTAACCCGCAGTTTGATGAAAACTTTGTTTTTCAGGTACTTTTCCTTTTGATGAAGCAGATTTTTGTTTGCAAATATTGACTTGTCAAACTACAGTGCATGTGCATGTTTTGTGTAATTTTCTACAAACTTTTACAAAGATAGAAGCTGTTTCCACTGGGGACAGGATTTATTACTGGGCTTCTGGAGATCCTGGGCTACTTAAGACTCTGGCTCCAGAACTGATCTTACTTGTGGTCTGCACCAAAGTTGAGAATTCCAGAACTTTCCCTGGGAACGATGAAAACTCTGGTTTGAACTACGGCTGAGCAGTTCAGCCCAGCAGCTCTAGAAGTCCAGAAGCAATCTCTACTGAACTAATGCTTTCATAGCTTTTAGGTTCTTTGCTGTGGAAGTAGGCTAGAAACTCCAACTTGTGAGATGCCTGGTACACTATTTGTATGTATAGTACTGTAAAGCTAGGAGCTTGGCTCCCTATACCAAGAGGCTTTGAGCAGGTACCACAAGACAAAAGCTTTAAAACCAAAAAAGCTTGTTTCAGACAACTGAAAAAATAATGTTTACAGATTTCTAAACATGTCTCTGGAAGTGAATGCAACATATAACACTAGATCTATGTGAGTTGAAAAACTACCAGCTAACTTCACATTTTTCAAATTAACTCATTCTGTTTTAGCTTGGATGTTTAGACTCCTGCATGGCTAAAACTTCAGGCAAATTAAGAAAGCAGACTTCAAATAATCAAAGGAAATCTCCACCTACCTCTAGACACACTTTGAAAAATTCTTGCTTTGAAGTCACACTAGAGTAGAAAACTCACATTTTTTATAATTAATATATTCTTCCTTTTCCTGTACAGGTTTCTAGTAAAATGTTGCTTCAAAGGACTCTGAAGTTTTTGGTTTATCATGTCGATAAACATAAAAAGCATCATCTCCTAGGCCAAGTTATCTTCCCACTGAAAAATGAAACATTAACTGATGAAAACAAACTAGTCCTATGGAGAGATCTGGAGAAAGAAAACTTGGAGGTATGTGGTACCGGGCTACTTGGCATTGTGGAACTACTGCCATCTTACAAGTATTGAAGGGGTAGAGCTTAAGAAGTATGTTATATCAAATACATCAAATGCAAAAGTATTTGATAAACATTTGGAACCAAAATTCCCATCTTACCAACCTGCAGATCCATAGCTGTTGCACAGGGATTATCCAACTGCTCAGAAATAGTTACATGAGTTAGGAGACAGTAACATAAGAAAGCACCTGTTATTTGTTTCTGTTTTGAATTAGTAAGAGCAGAAAAAAGCATAAGCAGCAAGGAAATAGGCACCTGGAAGAGACAGGAATTCAAAAGTTCAGGAAGGCTGATTAATTGGTTCTACCAAATGTCACAACAGCCATTACAATCCACTCACATGTCTTGGCATGGCAGAAACAGCTAGTATGAAAAACTTCTGTGTCAAGAGAGAGTTTTTCAGACATATTTGACAAGTGTTCTTCTGCTTCCGAAGCCTCCTTCAGAGTATGGCGATATCCAGTTCTCCCTCAGCTACAATGACTACCTCGGTCGTCTCACTGTAGTGGTTCTGAGGGCCAGGGGATTAAAGCTCCAGGAGGAGAGCCATGCTGGCAGTAAGTGTGATTTCCTCTCTGCTATCAGCTCCAGAATTCCTGTTTTAATTTGCTCCTTCCTCATCTGTCCACCCAGGCTTGCGCTGAGTGGCTCTGAAAAGAACAAACAAACATCCGGGTGATTTAATTTGAGTGGAAACAAGACTAAATTTGTTACTGGGGTAATTAGATTTTGATAGCTCAGTTCTGCTATGTTTTGGTTTTGTTTCAGAATACATGGTTTGTCTCATGCCATCAGTAGCAGTTTTTTTCTCCTGCTTTAAGACAGTGAGCACCATCCCTTTGCTGCACTCCAGTCTAGAGAAGGTAGCACTTCAGGGGATATTGACATTAACAGAGTTGCCTCAAGGCAAAAGCCCAGAGGTAACAGCACTTACGCTGAACAGTTCTCCCGAGGAAAACTGAAATAGAAAGATTCCCTTTTCAGGAAGGTCTGGCTGTTGTTCAAAGGATCACGGCATGGAGTCACAATTTTTCTCCCTTACTGCAGCAGGAGTTTTCCTAGTACATGATGCTCATGTGTCCTTGGCCTCAGAGATGTTGAGCGTAGAGCTTACCTTGAAATCCTGTTTAAAATCTAAACACTCAGAGCAAAAATAGATGGAAAAACCAAACTTGTGTTTGAATCTGTAGTGATTTTTTGAAGGGCTTTGAAACTAAACAATATAAATGCAAAATACACACAGCAGTTAAAAAGAAAAGAGATTTAGTTCTCTATATACACACACATCAACTATGAAGTTTTTCTGAGGTTTGACTGGGCTGTTACCAGCATGTTCAACTTTAGAAACAATGCCCTCTAAATGAGTAAATCTACATTCATAACGTTAGAGAAGTTTGCCCTGTTTAGGGTAAAACTCAAAGAAATGCACAAGTAAAATGATCAGAATATAGATGTTTCCAACAAGCAGAATCATACCCTGTGCACTTTTTGAAAGAGGAATATATTACAGAATGTATTATTTTTAGAAAACAAATAACTAAAGATAAGGACGGCCAGAAAAAAAAATGACTGGTTTGTGGCAGATGAACAAAGTAGCAGCATGAACCAATAGCAAATGTTCCAGTTTTGCATCATCTCAATAGCTTTACGAGAGGGAGAACACACTTCTTAATACATCTTGTCTCTGTCTGCAGGTTGTTGTGAAGTTCTGTAGCACAGAGCGCCAGAACCGTGTGTTTCTTTCTACAAATCTACCATTAATCTGCCATGTTATTTTAGTGCTGGTATACTTGAGGTTATCACAATAAGCATGAGTCATGGGCACGCTCTGGGAGGAAGAGCTGCCTGAAGGTGATTCTTCAGAATATATTACTAAGAAAAAAAAGGAAAATTAAATAAATTGGGTGTTATTTCCTTTGATAATGCCCTTCAAGTATGACTTAGGGTCCACAGATTCTCTGGTACATCCTGAAGAAACTGGAATAAGAAGTTTCCTCTATTAACAGGGATTAGTGCAACACTAATCCTTGATGGAAGATATGCAGTATAGGACAGTAAGGAAACATTTATTTGTAGATTGAGTACTGAACTAAATATATTAAGAAGTAATAAGAAAGTAATGAAGAGTCAGACTTTGTGCAAGTAGTTTACATAGTAACTCTCTCCATATATAGCACTCAGGTAGCAGTTCTGTCATAAAAAAAGTCTGTTTGGGTAATCCTGCATCCTCTGAAACAGTAATGAGAGCCTACTGATCTGTGGAAATAACAAGGAGACATTAGGAGTCCATCAATGCTGTCTCAGCCCTCACATTTCTAATCATTTTTGCTATACAGATGAACCTTAATGAACTGAATAGCAGACAGTAATAAACACAGTAGCAGCATAGAATCTATTACTGCTTCACTGGAAAAGAACAAATCTTTAGCCATCAATTAAAATAAAATTTTACACACTTGTCACTAAATTTTGTAGAAGGGTAGGGAAGCATGGAAAATTTCAGGCTGCTTTGGATCTCATTGTCAAAGATCTACAAAATAAGACCACAGTGCAACACAGGTCCCCTTCAGGAAGCAAAACAAAATTTTTTTTGTTGTTCTTGTTCCCACACTTACACACAGTTTTTGCAATATTTTCTAGAATAGCATAGATCATTGATTTTTTCCTAAGATTTTCTACAGAATCCCTTACCACAGGGCTAGAAGTCATTAGAAAAACTTTGTTTAAGGAGTCTCCTTTGACTAGAGAATAGGTTTGCCTGAAATGTACCCAATGCAAGCGCAGGCTGCAGCTCTATGACACGGCTCCTCCCTCACAGCCTCCCTTGTGTTGGATCAAGCAATCATGTGATCAAATATACAAAATTAACTAATGACTCAACAAACTAAACCTTCAAAAAAGTCTCCATCAGGTGAAGGGAAGGTACAGGAATATAAGATCAAGGATGCAGGGTAAGAATACAACAGCTCCTTTTAACAGCTCTTAAATTAGAAAGTGCACTGCAAAACTGCATCCTAAGTACTTTATGTCCTCCCTGCTTCATGTTATGCATTGCTGTGCTGCCATGTATGTTTCATGAATTGTTCATGATCTAATTTTATACTTAATATTGACTCCTGAAAGCAAGACATTCCTTAAGCCTCCTCCCAACTGCCTCTGATGTCTTGAATTTCTTTTTTCTCCAAGGTGTGTATGTCAAAGTCTCACTAATGAACCATAATAAATTCATCAAAAGTAAAAAGACAGCAGCTGTTCTGGGATCTCCCAATCCAGTGTATAATGAAACCTTCAGTTTCAAGGCCGATCAGATAGAGCTGGATACAGCAAGCCTGAGTCTATCTGTGCTCCAGAGTATCAAGGGAGAAAGTAAGCTATATAAATTATTACAGTTACGATGTCATAAATCTCTTACATATTGCAGATATTTAAACCTGGGAGGAACTAACTCCTTTTCAGCAATAATCATAAAACATATTAAAGCTCTGGGGTATTTCACAGGCTGTTTCTTTAAAAGGCAGAGCAACATATTTGCCATAAGTGTATGCCTCTCAGAGGCTAAAGATAAATTTAATGGAAGACACGAACAATATAACTGTAGGCTAGTCACTATCAGTACAAGGTGTTGCATTTCTGTTTCATTCTGGTATCCTCAGAAAACCAGCTTATGCAATTATGTTCTGTGAACACTCATGCGTATAATCCCCAGCCTCCAAAATTTTTAAGCTATTCACTGTTCCTAACCAAATTTGAAAGAGGAATAGGAATTTTAATTATCATAGCAGTTCAAGCAGTGAGAAAGAAGACAGACTACAAACATCCCCATTCCCTGGCAGAAAACCTGATGCTTTTACTAATTGCTAGAGAATCCATTAAGGAATTCTGCTTAGAGAAGCAAATCACAATTCAATACTTCCACTGCTCAAAAGAAAAACGTCTTCCCCACAGTGCAAATATGATGTCAATAATGAAAAAATAATAGCCTGATTTGAATTCATACACTCCTAAAAAAAATTGTTTAGGTGAGATTTTGGGCAGGTGCTTTGGCGTTGAGGATTGACAAAAACTAGGATCAGTACTCGAGCCTTTCATCATTTCCACTTGCGGACAGCCAAATGCTTTAGAAACATTCTGAAGTTCATGTAAGGCATGTTCGAATTATTTTCCTCATCCACAGCTGAAAAGTTGAGGCATGAACAAACGATCTGCTCATTGGCAGAGGGTGGTCAGTGGTAACCAGCATATTGCGACTCCCACCTGCCTCAGTAACTAAATCTATTCTTTCCCAAGCTAGAGCACCATATGAATCCTACTAAGGTTGCTGATGCCCAGAAATAAGGCACACTTCCACAGTTGACTTGAGGTAGAGGGGCTGGGCAGATACAGATCTGTGCATCTTAAATTGATTCTAGTTCAGAGTTCAGGCAACAGGGTGGGCCTGAATTGACTAAATACCCGTTTACTGCAGTACCTTTTAATGCTGAATCTTAGCACACAGAAACCAAGGAACTTGCAATCTAGAGTGAATTCCTTGATGAAAAGTTTGGATTAAAAATAACTTTCAGAACATGCATTACTTAGAAAAATACAAGTTAATATTCTAATTTAGGTAAGAATTTCAGAGAAGCACTTACAGGTGTTAACTACTAACTGCTTTATTTTTCTCTGCAGAAACACATCTGCTAGGACGTGTAGTAGTTGGGCCTTTCATGTACACCCATGGCAAAGAACTAGAACACTGGAATGAAATGATCAGCAAGCCCAAGGAGTTGATCAAACAATGGCACGCTCTCTGCCACAGCATGTAAAGAGCACAGAAAAAACCCCAAACCAGCCTTAAAATGGAAAAGCTCTCACTATCTTTCATAATCTAATGATAAAGGGTACAAAATCTTTGACCATTTTACACTCCTAAGTAGACAAGAATAAAATCAGTAAATTCTTTCCTGGCCCAAACGCAAAGAGAAAACTTGGTCCCTGCTAGGCTAGAAACTCTATCTTTCCTCTCTTCAAAATATATGTGTAATTTAATTAATATGCAGCAGAATAAAAAAACCCACACAAAAAAACCAAAACAGGAAGACAAACATGATCTCCCAATATTAGTTATTTTGGTTAGTAAATTCCAATTCTTGATCATGTGTTCTGGGCACAATCATCCACCATGTGGACAGAACCCAAAACAACCTAAGAACTGTCAATAATGATACCAGGCCAAACTGTCCACTGCATTGGATCACCACAGACAGAGTAGCTTCACCAAAAGGGATGGCAGCCCAGTAAGCATGCCAAAACAGACAAAGCCCAAAAGATGTTGACTAACTACTAAATTTACACTTTATTTAAAATAACAGCATTATATTGAAATCCTCTTTTGAATATGAATGGTGGAAAGCACCAAGTGTTTATTGATCAAAAACCTAGAAGCACCTGTTTACATCCCTCAGCACAGTGTATTTCTTGCAGTAATTCAGTTAGATGCTTTCAGCTGACCCCAATGTACAACACTTCGTGTCAACACTAAGGGAGAAGTATAAAAGAAGTCCTGAAGTCGCAAATGATTGGAGGCTTGCAGTAGTACTGAAGTACTCTAAGAAAGTAAAATAAGGGACTTGTCCTGTCTTTATATTTCTTCCTAAACACATCTCTGCTGGAGACAGAGCATTGATTACGAGAACCTTCGGTTTGAACTAGTATGGCCATTCTTACATTGAAAATCCATTAGCTTAAGCCCCCAGGACATTTGTCTGTTTTAGTGATAGAGTTTTCTTCATTCAGTAAATTCCTGTTCTATAAAATAATTCAGAACAATGATTTTTAATCAAAATACAATAATAGGATATTCTTCTCTTGATTGTTCACTGGGGATGTGAACTCTGTACCTTTCACACCATACAGTCACAAACCAGACACATTATTGCAGCAAAACATTTTGTACAATTATATTCCAATTTCTGCAGCTGAAATAAAGCCAGCTTCCTTTCAAACAGGACACGATATTAATTAATTCCGTATCTTTTAAAAATAAGATTTATCTGGCAAGATGAGAACGCTTTCCATTTTGATAATGTTGTTATTATCTAAAGAAAATATCATGAATGAGAATATATCTGAGAGGAATTGTAAGACAACAGACTCCACTTCAACTGATCTCCCACTTGAAATGTTACATGGTACCCCTCGTCCATCTTGCTAACTGCACCACTGGATATAAGATGAGCTGAAACTCATTCCATTTAATTGAATTTTACAAAATGTTCAACACTCATTATATCTCTGTTAAATGAGTAATACCAGCACCCCCAATCCCAAAGAGCTGTTTTCAAGTTTTACTCCTACAAAACCACTGAAAATCAATCTGACAGGCAATATGTTTGATCTGGGAAGGAAAACTATACATAAACTCTATGATAACTATCTTAGTACTATACAGCAATTTAACTAAATACATTATGTCCTGCTTTATGATTTAAATCATACCAATAAAGATCTTAGAAGTAAACTGTTAAGAATGTTTCAGACAGATTTACTAGGTTGTGCAGGAAGATGCGTGTAATGTACAGTGTCTATTAACATAAAAATCTCTAAAGTGGGAAGTCACCTGTCTGACTTGATGTACAGTACAGTCCAAGTAATAAAACAATGCATTGTACTAATGTGGTCTCTTTTCTTTGCACTTCTTATACATTAAGTACCAATACTTCTAGATTGCATGTTCAATAGTTCCAGCTAAAATCACAAAGAAACATTTAAATGCACTTACCAATGTACTAGACTTTGCTCAAGGCCATCCAAATGAAGTAAATGAGAAAAGGTCCTTTTTGACTCTTCCTGAACAAAAGAATTACTTAAGTAAAGCCAGAAACATTATTAAGGAGTTACAATACAGTGTTATCAATTATCACACAATAGAGCAATTTTTTTTACCTACTGCCTTTTACAGATCATCCATCTGGTCTTGTGCTTGAGACTTATTATGAGATGAAGGAGGAGGAATGATTACAAGACCTAACAGTGCTTCTTTTCCTCTACAAAGTTTTAAAATTTTACCAAGATGCACAGCACAGAAAATCCCCATCCAAGAAATACACAAGAAATAGATACAAGATATACAAAATGTGAGGCCTTCCTCAATACTTCCTCTTACAACTGACAACTACAGGAATTTCTAAAGCTCTGAAATACATCTAGCATGTAACTTAATGTTACAACCCCTTCAAATGAAAGTGAACAGCAATTTACCACCATTTTAGAACAGACATGAGTAATGGTTACATTCTTATTCTAAAGAACAAGATCTTGGAGAAGAAGCCCTACTCAGAGTATTTATTTATATTCCTTTGTGGATCACTCTCTACCTTACCTTCTTTCCCAATTAGAATTATACCTATACTAATCCTTTAGGAAGCCTAACCATCACTGCAATCCGCACTACTCTACCTTTCCTCTACGCGAGGAAATGAGAGACCACATTTGTTCGCTCCTAATATAACAGTACATTCTAAAAGCAGCAGCTTGATAAAACTGAGAGGGAGCAAGATGTATTACAGGTGATAAAGGATCAGAAAGCTCCTTCCAAAGAAATCCATGCCAGATAGAGGCACACAGAGAAATGGCTTCCTGTTTGAAAGACAGGGAGTAAACACAAGGCAGCAGGACCTAGAAATTTTACATAGAATTACTAAAGTGAATATAGGAACCAAAGAAACTATAGAATTACAGTAAATTTACTAAATCTAACATTGAACTATGGTGAACCAGGACTATGTCATCCTGGTTTTGCTGGTCACAAGAAACCAGATAAGAAGTGCTTTTACAACAAGGTGAAATTCAATCATTGTGAGTCCCCTGAATTCTCCTTTTACAAAGCTGTGATTTTCCATATTATCTTTACCACAACTTATTAACAGCAGCAGAAGTAAGTTTTCATTCTTGATCATGAGATTAGGACACTACAATTAGTCTCTTCTGTGACTGGTTCCTCCCTTGCCCTAGGCTTGTTGTGGAAATTATCATTACTCTATAGAGACTCTGTAGTGTTTCCTTTGTATAAGGGGCTACCTAGTTTGTTTCTTCTGGAGATTTTGTCCTGACATTTGCACACCAGCGGTGCTAGTGTTGAGCATAGTTTTTGGTGTCACTCTGCTGTCTTTCTTATACTAGTCTCAGACATCTTGGCACATCTTGCTGGCGTTAAGATCAGCATTTCTATGCTCCCTGACAAAACTGTCAGAGACCATTTCGCAGAGACAGACAAAAATACCAGGGAATTATTATATCACAAGATGGCTAGGGCTTAAACCAGAAGACTAGGTCTGCTATGAGAGGCAGAACTGCACAAACTTGTTTGATCAATAGAATCTGACCAGATTGATCAGTACACAAGTAGTTAAATACAGCAATAAGATCAGTGACCTTGTGAAACTTCAGCTGAGAATTCATTTCTTCAAAGTCACCCAACAATCTTTTGGATTCTCTCTTGCTGCCAGACTGATCAGAAATATCACTGCCTTCCCCTTTACTGGTACACAAGAAAACACATGGCTTACACATAGCTCTAATCAACATCATCAAAAACTCAACAGTCCCAAGTTGGTTTCACGTGAGATACAACAACAGAATCCAAACTAGCACCATGAAACATGGTTATTCACATGTAAGTAGCCACTTCCAAGAAACAGCACATGAAAGCTGTTCAACGGTCATATTACTTGCACTATAATGCATTTGACAACTTGATTTATGAAATTCAGTTTTGAGAACAGTTCTGTGTTTGAAGCCTGAGGACAGCTGAAACAGTGTATATGGAAACTGATTTTCTAAATGAGACCACCACAGGTAAATATCTGCAAGGATCTAGCTAGACAGCAAATACGATTCATACCCTACAGCTTCTACCAGCCTCAGTAAGAGGTACAATTTATATCAGAGAAAGACATTTATATCAGAGAAAAATATTGATCTATATATTTAATCACTTTTGCAAAATAACTATGAGATTGTTACCTTATGAAGTCATGTGCAGCCATCACTTAGTCTTTTACTGATAAAAATCAGTATCAGAATACACTTAGACTTTAAAAAGGTTTAAATTAATTTCTCAATCTGATCAAGTTGGAAGAAAATTTTGCAGACCAGTGTTAAACTGATTAAATTGGCTTAAGGCAATTAAGTTTATTTGCCAGCTTATGCTGGATAAATACTACAACAATAAATACTACAATTCAATCATTTATAGGGTCCATAAAAAATACACCAGTTTAAGCTGTTTAAAGTCTCTTAATTTGGTGCAGCAACTTCTAGATACACAAAATTAGATTCAGTGAGACAGTTCTGTTTTACAAGAGAAAACAATGGCAGCAAAATTGCCAACGGTAAGCGGCAGAAATTTTGCTGTTAAAAGAAGGAAAGCAACCACAACAGCAAAGCAAAGGCATAACCAAGTTACAAATAACGTACAGGATACAACAAAAATCTTATAACTAAAACAATATTACTGCATTGCGGCTGTCTTCCTCTAAGCTGCCATATCTAAGAAAAATTCAGTCTCTCAATACTAGTGAACTTTTCTGGGGAGAAAAGGAAAACAGATATCCAGTAAGAGTTTATTAAGATACAAATACATGTATAAAATATACTTTATGACAATTTATCAGTATTACAGC
The DNA here is from genome assembly GCA_013397275.1 of Burhinus bistriatus. Classification (NCBI taxonomy): domain Eukaryota; kingdom Metazoa; phylum Chordata; class Aves; order Charadriiformes; family Burhinidae; genus Burhinus; species Burhinus bistriatus. The sequence continues at coordinate 71,266 of VYXH01005265.1, forward strand.
AGCAGCATATACTATTAGCAGGTATTCCATACCAGTTCTTTTGTGGGTTTTTTTGTGTAAGTTAAAAACAAAATCCTTTCTTGTATTTTCAAAAAGATTTGCTTCCTTGAGCTAATTAATTTTTCTTCTGTTGGCCATCTGTGTGTTCCTATGGTCTCCGTTACTCTGTTATTGCAGAGGTCAATGCTTCAAAGATCAGGATGAAAATTTAGCAGATGGAAATCCTTTTGCAAAGGGTAGCTGTTTTCATCTAGCACAAAATGGCTCCTAATTTCCAACAAATAGGATGCTTCCGTATCTGCTAGCAGCAAATGACACAGATCTGCTACTATTGTGCTGTAGGTTATATCTGAAGAGGGCACTGCAAAAGACAGAACAACCCAATTTACTCTTTTTTTTCATAATAGCACCTAACATTCAAGTTCTACCTCCAGCTACTGAATACTTAGTTATATAACATATAATATTCGTATCATCTCACCTCTTGTTGCTACCTCAACTCTGAACTTCTGAGTTTGTCGGACAGCAACTGAAGTGTTCTTTTTGAGGTTCTGGGTTTGTTTTTTTTTTTTTTTTTTTTAATTCTCTACAATTACAACCAATACTAATATT
>VYXH01005265.1:71898-111976 GCA_013397275.1 Burhinus bistriatus
CGCTCCCCTTTGTTTTTTTTTTGAGGTTTTGGTTTTTTTTTTTTTTTTTTTTTTTGTAAGTCTCATACAATACCAGCAATCATCATATTTCCAGAACAATCTCATTCCAATTCTAAATTGTCAATAATTAAAAGTTTTACTTCCATTGTGAATTTTGCTGCATGTTTCTGTCACAAGTAATTCATGAAACAGTACCTACTAATCTGTTCAGCCAGTCTGCAGGAATATTGAGGAAGATTTTTTCCATCAACTCAGACACCACATGAACATAAATTTCATATCCTTCATCTTCTACTGTCATCAAAGCAGGTCTAGATCAGAAAACAAAAGACTCTTGAAAGTTAGCTGCAATGTGTTTTTGATTGAAGTAAAATTTCTGAATGAGTGTAATACAATGTAATATTACTCTCCAACATAACACCAAGAACTAGAAAAACTAGAAAATCTCTGTGCACTCATCTCTATCAAATCTGTAGAGTTGGAATGAGTCTGAGATATATACACTGAATTTACTACTCAATGTTAGAACAACTTCTAAAGCTATCAAGTAAGCCTTACTTTCAGACAACTGAAGAAAACAATGCTAAATAAATGTTAATATGTGAGTATATGTACAACAAATATACAAGGGGTACATAAAAATTTGAAATTCAAAGTAGGAAGACAAGTTTAGGTATATCACTTGGAATTGTATCATCTGTATCAACATCACCTAATACTGTGTCTCCATAGTCACTACATAATATCAAGATAGTATCTCTTGTACAACGATAAGTAACAAATGGTTTCACATGCTGCTAAACAAGTAAAAATCCCCCCTCTTCCTGGAAACCACTTCCTACATAGGATATGGTCAATGATGTTCCTATTAGGTCTGAAATGAACCTGGTTAGAGACTGCTGATCTACAAGCACTGGTCTTTCCAAATTTTGCTGTTTCACATGATTCAAAACTGATACTGGATGACAAGCAACTGGTAAGAAGTGATTCTCAGTACAGGTATTCCCTGTATTTTGAGTGTTTGTCTTTTCCAACCTGTCATTATTGATGCCATACCTTTTTTATTGTTCCCCCAAATAAGTCCTTGCTATTGGTTTCTGCTATGCTTCTGTAAGATCATACTTTACTAGTCCTCTATAGTGATGTTCAACAGGTAGTTTCTGCTTGCCTTCAAGCTTCTGGGAGATTTTACTAAGCCTAATCGTTTATACAGCTGATGCAGCTTCTGCCCAACATATGCTCTTTGACTGCCCTGAGACTATTTACAATTTGAACTGCAACATCTGCACCATCACAATCCTCACACTTCCTAGGAAATCTGCACTGCTCTGATCACAGCAGGATGCAATGCTCTTACATCCTGACCATCCCACAGAAGAAACTAAAACAGTAAACATCAGAACATATCACAATAATGTAAATCCTGGTTCTAGCAATATTGGAACAGTACCAAAACAGCGTATGTCAAATAAAGTAATAAAATAAGGCACAATCATCTTCAGTGCAGAACTTTTCAGTGGGAGATGCTCCCAACAGGAGAAAATGTGCTCACTGCAGAGATGGCAGACACAAAAGGACAGTCATTTCAAAAGACTAGCAGAGCTGCACTGTCAAATAGGGCCATCAGCCAGTACTTCAGTATATTGACAACTGGAGAGTGTTACTAATAGATTAATTTTGGTATGTTCTGCATCATGCTAACAGCACTAATTTGAATGCCTGTGAGGCACGAAGGCAAATGACTGCAAATATGCCCCCTTCCCAGTAGGCAAATCATTTGACTTGTCATTTGTTAATCTAAAAGCTACTGCTAAATGTCATAATCTTAAGTGATCAAAAGAAATAAGAGAGCTCCATGTCTGATTATCTGTGGAATTATTTCAAATCTGTTGACTTAGACAGAAACCAAGGCCCAGACTATTTGTAGTCATTAAAGACTGCTGGCTCCCTTCATGACAGAAAGCTTAACAGTACACTTTTATACGCTCAGCTTCCCAAGGAATTGTGGGCAATTCTTTCTCTGAAGAAATGTATTTTGGTTTAGACAATTTATGCTGAAGTCCATGAAAATTGTTATGACTTCCAGAAATACTAAATCAACATTTTGCAAACAGTATAATTAACTTAAAAATGCTTGCAGAGGAATGTACCAAGAGATGCTGCAAAATTTAAAGCTTTCAAAACCACAGGCAGATGTGGTCTACAGATGTAACTTGCAAACCAAGTGATGCATTAGGAAAGATTAATTTTGCTTCATTCAGTTATTATATGCAGACAACCTGTTTCTCAGTTCATACTCTGTTCTCAAGGTCATGTAAGTCTTCTTTCAGATAATCTTATTTACTTCAACAAGAGTGAACTGTCATGGTGAGAAAAAATTCAACACAGCCTCCAAAACAGAGCCTGGCACTGTTAAAGTTCTTTCAGTAGCGCCACAGAAAATGCAATTTAGTGATTAACCCTACTCCTTAAATACCACTGATGTTGATATGGTGAATTTACATCATTGTAAAACAGTTATAAACGTATTTAAGGATATAACTAAATTTCACTAAGGCATACAGAGTTCTACTAAAATATTCCTTAGAGGCTACTGAGTAAATAGTCTTTAGTACCTGCATACAAAGCTGGTGAAGCATGCCAGTGAAACTGGCTTTTCCACTAGTACAGAAGGATTAGATTCAATCCCTGTTGCAAGTATCCACAAATCTCCTATCGCATTACTGCTACTATTTAAATGTTCATCTTTTTAAATGACACTCCTTGGTATAGACTGAAAAAATTAATTATCTGAAGGGAATGCTAACATCATACCAAATTCCAGGGAAAAGATGCTAGGAAACTGGAAGTTTGGGCAAAAACAGATGTAAGAAACAAGGACCTGTGGTATCTGAAATCTAGGAGGTGAGCTCTGAAATACAAAATATTTTTCCTTGTCTTAGTTTTCATGATTTCTTCTAGCTTGATAGTCATATTGTCCTAGCTCAAAAAGAATATGGAAATATTTACACTCATTATATGACAGCACTTAAGTGTAAGTTTCTAGGACCTTCTGCCTCATTATTACTGCTACTGTTCAAGTGTTCTGTGTTCTGGGTTTCTAACACAGAAAAAAGAAAGCTATCTAAGCATATACTTATGCATCTATCTTAAGCTTGTGTCTTGCATCTGAAGGAAAAAATGAGCTTCATTACAATCACAGCAGATTAACAAGACTGGGCTCCTACATTTCAAAGGAAAAAGATATTAGGGGATGACTTCACTGACCTACAGCATCGAAACCCAAAATTTTAATGCTATGTAAGTCTCTTAAATACCAAGATTCTGTCGTATCTATTTTCCTGTCATAGTGTCTATTTCATATCTTAAATACTCACAACTTAAAATTAAAAAAACCCTATGTTACATTAATAAGTTACTACATTTCCTGACTCAAAGAAACAAATCTGATTATAGGCCAATCTTATGTTTTAAGAAGTCTGCAGTATTTACATTTATTCATTAAGTAGAAAACAATATGCAGATTTTACTCCCAAGGAGATGCTGGTAGCTATCACACTGCCAGAAATAGAGCATACTGAACCTCCTACCTCCTTATATTGAGGGATTAAAACCAATCTGAGATAATGGGACATGAACTAGCAAACTACAGGAAAAAAAATTATGTAATTTTCTACTAGTTATGTATGCAATTTATAAACAAGACTAACACTAGCCATTAACATATCAAGCTCTTGAGTAGTGCAGTAATGCTAGGACAGCATATTTAGTTAATAAGTTAATTTCCTTTTAATAAGATATTTCTTTAGCAAGAGACAGATTTTTCTCCTATTAAGATATAAATGTACTAAGTTATCCTGCAATACAGAACTTAAAAATACTACCAAGGAGATGCATTCTTACTAATCAGAGCAAAATTTCAGTGCAAAAATGACAGACTGTTCTTTGAAAAAGTTGTGCATTTCAGTTCCCCATCAAGATGTGTTCACATGCTGAGAATACAAGCATTGGAAATCTCTATCATTTTTCTATCACCTTTCGCATGAGAGAGTAAATTGAGGTCCTTCAGGACTACATCAGAGGTCTGAATCTCATGGAAGAGAGGGACAACCTTTTCAGTTACAGAAAAACCCTTCACACTTAATCCTCCCTCACAGGAAAATAATTAGCATACCAATTTAAAGATGCAAGACTATTTTGCATAGAGGAAAAAGACCAAGTCACTACCTTGTTAGACAAATGGGATTCTAGCATTTAAATCAAAGTCAAGTGAGGAACTATTGAGTATGCAGTGATTCATCAGACTCACTATGAAATAATTCAGGAATAATTTTAGAAAATTTTGGTAGAAAATTTACATATTTTAGAATTCTATTATGTCTATGATTGTCTCATTTAACCTTCTCTATCTACACATCTTTCAAGTCGCTCCGATACTTACATTTCAAAAGCCCAAGATAAATTTAAGAATTGAACAATTAGTTAATAATGTTGTTCCTACATCAACTAGATCTATTTAGTTTATTTTCTCTAAGTAAATGTGCATATACATCCTGTCTCACAGTGCCATCTGCTGATAAGTTAGTATCCCTGCTCACTATGAGCATGTTCATTGAAAACATTTGTTAATATTATTTCTGCAAGGCTAAAATTGATCAATCAGTTCAAAAATATGGTTCTGTATTCACACAATTTCAAACTTAGGCCAAAACAAGACACTCAAGGTGTTTTCCTTTGGTCCTCAAGCTTCTACTCCATCTTAGCTTACTGACACAGTACTGGGTAAACATCATTACTGTATGACATAGTAAAGAAATTAAAAAGTTAAATTTATGCAAAGAATATCACGTATAAATAATGGCAATATAATACAGCAATTCAAGAACAGCTCCTTCAAAATTCATTAGAAAAACAGGAATTGCTAACCACACCTTAAATATAGAATTTTATATATGGGGGAACTTAAAACGGAAAAAGTTGTAGTTTACTTGCCTAATAGTACACATTATTTTAGTTTTATTTTGTTTACCTGTAGAATGTTTTTACTTTATTGTATGGCAAGCATCTAACACATTGCTTGTAGATCATGTTCTCATCTGCCTGTAGTTCCAAACCACATTTAGCACAACCTGTATACGTAATCATAGGCAGAGAAGCCAAAACACACTCCACTGCAGTGTCAGCACGGAAGATGAGTTGCTTGTACTGACCAGTTGAAATGGTAAACTTCAGTCCTAAGATACGGGCTTTCACTTGAACCACTCCTGCAGAAACATACCCAATTTCAATCAAATCTGCATTCAGCTTTATTTGTAACCAAAAGCAAAAAATCAAGGGTTACAGCTGATTCAAAACCAAAATCATTATCAAAAAAACTTTGATTTTTTTCCTTTAGTAGCACATGCTCATATTTTTAGAGATCATTAATGCAGTGAAAAATCATTGCGGTTAAATATTATTTAAAAATGTATAAAAGTACTACATTTTTAGGTACTATTGTGGTAGATGCCAATAGAGAAGAGCCTGAATAAGAGACCAAGAGATCAGAATTGTGCACATAATTTCCAATTGCTTTTCTTCCACACTACTGCAGAGACACTGAAAAGCGTAGCTTTAACAACTTAGCTTTCCACTATTTACACATAAACTAGTTAAATGCTTCAATACAACTTTATTTAGTTACCTCTTAATGTTTAACACCAACCTTAGCAATCTTCGAGGTTTATCTGAGATGGAGTGACTGTGTAAAACATTTTTTCTTTTGTAAGTAGTTTTCAATAGCAGTAGCTATTTTGCTCTTGCTTTAGAGAATTCTAGTTTTGGAGAAAAACTACTTGATAAATTTCAGTGATTAATCACATCATTACTAGACTGGTTGGCATGGATAACAAAAGGCAGCATTTCTCCCTGTGTTCCAAAACTATGCAGTGTTTTACTTGATCAACAGAGCACCTATTTTGCTTAGTTATGCACTGCACAACAGACATTACAGAGCTATGGTTAACAACTTTACCTGAGCATTTTTCCTCCAAATGTGTTGAGAGCTTTGTTATCTGCATGAGGGATGTTTTGCTTTTCTGAAACTTTTCTTTAAATTCAATTGCCCTTTTGTCATCATCAAACAAGCACTCACAGGATGACCATGGAGTTGTGTGCAGTTCAGAGTCACCCGAGACAGAACTACGTTGGACCAGAAGGTATTTAAAGTCCCATATGTGATCTACAGAACAAAAAAGCACACAGAAGAATTTACTTTATACCTTGGTTAATTTATAGAAAGCTAAAGTCACTTACAAGATTGAGAAACAAATCAGCAAGACATTCTCATATGGTCAGCTCTGGCAACTTTACTTCAAGCCTGATAACATGTAGAGTTTTTAATTTTCTTTCCCTATGAACTTTGCATGAGTCCTCCCATAACAGATTGATGCTTTAATTTCACTTGTACTGAATTCAGCTTTCAAGACAACTCAACTTTTTCAAAAAGAAACCAGCTCTGAAATTTCTTGTCAGCTCTAATAAGGAAAAGTTGGCAATGTCTAGGAGAAAAAACTCTTCATGTCACTAATCAACTTCATCTTTAATATGTGCTGGTTTTTCATCTTTAATCTCCTTAATGCTCTGATTTAAAAATATTAATTCATTTTCCATCTTCCAATTGACTCTGTAATAAAGAAAAATACTTTGAAAGCGGAGATTACTGAAGAGTAATATATTTTGGGTTCTCCTTCACTTTGTTATAAGAATCCAGTATTCACCTATAATCAAGTCTGATAACTTTTTCAAGCTGTTATTTTTTCCCCATGTTTACTCAAGCTGAAAGTTGCAGCCAAAATAATTGTTTTTGGAAATAAGGTTAGAAAAATACAGATATTTTTTTTTTAATGTATTCAAGTGTCTGTATAAGCATTTTATCAGCATGTTTCAGTATTTTCTTATTTTGGATTAGTCTGATTTTTTGGTGGTAACTTGCTAAAATTGCAAGGACCTGAAAAGTCTGCTGTCAGATGCAGTGTTTTACAGTAAAATACTCCAAAAAAATCTCCTCTGAACATCAGTCTAGTTTCATGCATCTCATATCTGAATGGAGATCCTGCAGCTCCCCAGAACTAAGTATGTTCCAGTCCAAAGCAAGATTCAGGTCGTAACACCACAAGCAACACTGAGGGAAAAACCTAAACAGGAGGAAACAAACAGGCACTTGACAAGAGGCGATACATGGAAGTGGAGGACATAGTCTAACTAGGGTGCAAGATTTAGTTGATACCTGAATTTAACCTGTTATTCAGATCTTCAGCATTTCCCTGTTGATCAGAAAACTGATCACAAAACATGAGTAAACTAAGTAATCAAGAAATGTATTTAATGAAATCTTTCTTTTTTAGTAATCTAAACCAGATGAGCGTAAAGTATGAACTGAATGTCTGATGACTGTATACTGGAAGCTTGGACTGATTTTTAGCAAGAGGTGAAAAATAAGTTTAACTTACTGGCAACAATTTTTAGATGCTCTGGAATTCTATAGTCTTATGCACTTAAAGTACGTAGACAGTTTAAAAATTACAAGTATCCATACCTTTCTCTACAACACTATGAGGTTTCTAATCTGCTAGTACAACCAGTAAGCACATACCACAGCTGATCTATGACTCCTAGGAAAAACAGACATTGTGCTCTTCCTGTAACCCACTCACACTATTTAGCTGTTGTGTTGTATATGCTTTAGTATCATGTGAATTTATCGTTTTGGCTATCTTAATGGGATCAAATGTTCATGGTTTGTCTGTGATTAAGTATTTGAACAGTTGAGAAATCACTCATCTTCAATTTCAGATAATCCTTTAACCACTAAAATGCCAAATTCTAGATGTACAGACCACTAGCTGGAGAATAAGACACAGGATTTACATCAAATATAAACACTTAATACTACAGATATCTACATCTTATATTTTTCTGCTTTAAGTATCAGAGAATTAACTATCGTGTCTTAGTAATTACCTTTGGTACCTTCTTTTAGCAGCTACAAAAAATTTTAAAATTCTCTAGAGAAGTGTAATATTCTAGCATACTAAATTCTGTAAGATTTCTAAGCATCTAGCAAACAGTATATACCTGCTCACACTGAAGTATGCACAAAAATAAGGGCCATGTAGGTATTATGTAGTAAAGTTAATTGGTTAATGCTTAAATTGGACCATCTTCTTCAAGTAGTTTAAGAGCTAGGTCTTGCAGTTAAATCATTTCTAGGAGTGGAGATTACTTACAAATTGAAGTAGAACTGGCAGAATTCAGTGTCTACATTTAATAGGTAAAGATCCACTATGAGGTTGTTTAACCGTTCTGGGTTTTATTTTGCTCTATATGAAAACTGGCTTTTTAGACAGACATATTCAGCGCTTCAAGTAACATGGCATTTACTTCCTAAGTATATCCATTGATCAGAAATATAAACTCTTAAGTTATCAACAAAAAACTAGTTTCACTTATTTTAAAAAACAGAATAACCCAATATTTGGTAGCAGTCACTGCTAAAACATGGGCTATGTAATTCTTGCAAGAGATTATTTTAGTCAGTTACAGCTAGACTTGATAGCAAGACCATTAGGATATAAAGCCTGACACTATAGTAAGGTGGAAAGCAGAGAATGAAAATCAGAAGTAGAAGAAAACCAGCAACTCATGCTAAACCAGACAACGATAAGGAAGACTAACATAGGTTCCTTTTTTTACAGTTACATAACTAGGCACCAGTGTATCTTGTGTTTAGATTCAAGTTTCTAAATGTGCATGCTTTCTCAGTCTTCTGAAGTGAGTGCATTCAAATTCTGTTGCTGATGGCACTGCTTCTAAGCAGAAGAAATATGTTAAAGTTGGTATTAAATACGTTGCCGTTCTAAGGGGAGTATTTAAAGGTTGAATGGAAAAATGTTACCAGCTGAGCATTTTAAAGATATTAATAGCATCACAAAAATCCTTTTACAGCTACCTATAGGTACAAGGACTTTACCTTTTTTCCTCTGAAGCTGAGGGCACCAGGCAGTCCCTGCTCCCCACAGCACCATCCTATAGTGTTGATCTCTGTTCTGTTCTACTGTTAGAATAATTTTTCTTTGGTTGCCACCTCTGTAGCTATACACAGATTCTGAAAAAGTTTGAAATTATATGACTTCTACAGTAAAAAGCAGATAAGCACACAAAACCCACATGCCTCAACATCAAGATGAAATCATGCTGCTATCGTATTTTATGATACAATTATAAGCAAACAAGAATATACCTACAATTTCTTCAGGACAGAATGAAAGCAATCTGATTTCTTCAGCAACATGAATCTAGTTTGAAGGAATGCATAAAATATATTAGTTTATCTTTATTCACCTAAATACTCAGCAACTGGACACCTCCCTTTGAAACAGCAGGTATCTGAGCATCTCAGCTCCCACTCATCCTGACTGGAATAAGAGGAAAGAAATTGCACTCAATCTCTCAGCAACAGACTGTCATAATCGGCAGTTAAAGTTCCTGTAGCTTCTGTGGAATACACTGAAAGAAACATTTCTCTAGAAGTTTTCACATAAAAGAAAGCTATAGTCATGTACAAGCACTCTAAGAGGATTATTAACAGCATATATAAATTGAAACAATTAAGATCTGTACAGCACTCTTACCCAGGATACTGCCTGTAAGTTTCAGTTCCACACTAAAACTATTTTTCATAAACAAATAATTTTTAAACAAGAACTCTTGCTTTAAATATCTAACAGTTCTGAGATTTCTGTACAATAATAAATTATGAAGATTTCTATGTTCAAAAATTTGCATTTATAATGAATAAACATGATATTGACATTGTGGGTAAAAAATTTGCATATTATTAATACCAGATGATAGCACAATATGATCAAATTTATATGCAAAGCTTGAAGTCAAGCACTGAGAAACAGTGGTACTGCAAAGAAAACATAATCAGAACAGTTACACAGGGAAAATAGAAGATGACTCCTTTTCCAGGTGGGAACAGTGGTCTTTAGCTGCCCAAAGTGCGTTAAGAAAACATGGCAAGACATATGAAAGACTGAGCAAGCCCCAAGATAATTCGGTTTTGTTCATTTCAGATGGTGGGGAGGATGCCAGGAAGCAGCTGTAAAGGTCTGATTATGAAGAAGTGGAAAAAATTACCTTTTAACATAGAAAACTGCTGTAGTAAAAGGAATCTTGAAATAGCTGCATTCATCATTAAAAGAAAAGGAATGTATGACAGAAGAATAAACTCAAAAAATCAGTACATGGACTGTTGACCATGATTCTTTGGGGGAGAGGCGTCTTTACAATAAAAATGTACAGGAAACTCTGATTTCCAAAACAAATTATATTAATTAGGTAGTTCTCTGTTGTGCCTACGCAGAAGAAACAGGAGTATCACAGTACAACATCTTACTAGTGTCACACTGTGCATTTTCCAGTGTTGAAAATCAAAAAGCATTTGTACAGAAAGGCACACAAGTAAGCATTATTATAAAGAAATATTGCATGTATTTAAGAAAACAGAAATGTTTAGCTTTAGAAATCTGTTCAAAGTAGGACAAAAATAGAAAGAAAAACAAGAAATGTTCCAAATAAAACATTAGAAAAGAGCAACACAATTCCATTATAAAGTAAGAAAGGCAAGCAAATCCTAAAACAGTAGATTAAAATAATCAACAACTTATTTCATTCTGAAAAACACATGATTTACAGTGCAATCAAATTTTCTTTTAATGACAGGATGCTTACACAGAAGGTAGTTGGCAGGTGAACTTTGAATTAGTAAAGCTTGACTGTTCCACATGACATTTTCATAAGCCACCCCCCTTCTCAAGCAGCGATCTACAGCAAGAATGTAACCCTTGAATTTCAAGAGCCATTAAAAAACATTTATGTTCCTCCACTCTAACTGCAGCATTCCCTCTTTTCAGCACTCCTGCTATACACACCTGTCTTCCCTGAAGGGGATTTCAAGCTCCTATTCCTCATATCTAAGGTATTTCTGCTTCCAACACTATACTTCGTACCTGTATCTCTTCAATACTCCATCTTATTGCAGATCAGGTACCACACTATTTGGAGCTGTGGAGATGCTCTAGCCATCTCACTGCCAAGTCCATACATTAGTAACTGCAGTCTGAGGTGAGTGTTCATTCCTTAGTGAACACACACCAATCCCTCAGTGAGTAGGAACACTGCTTATCAGCACTCACTGCCTGCATGCTTCTCCCAGACACGTATGCTACTGATCAGTGCTAGCCTGTAGTAACCTTTCAGCTGCTGATAGTCATTATTTCCTTCCTGTCTCTAACTCCATTTCTCTAACTGCTGTGCCTCCCACGAGTGGGTCATCACAAAGGTTTTACATGTGACTCTTATGTCAAACACTCGTGTACGGAATAGGAAACAACCAGAATTGCCTTGCAAAATTACTATTTAAGTTTCATCTGTTGTTAAGTTCCAGAAGTTGAAGTCTAGTGCCTGAACTTACCTGTTAGTATGGCAATGTTGACAATTTTCAAGATTGAGTGAACCAATGTATTTGGCTGGAGCTGGTCTAGCTGCATATACTGAACACTATCCAGTCTCTGAACTTGTCTTCGAGGAATGCTTCCAAAGTGTGGAAATTCTGATGATACGTATGCCAATAAACCATGGAGAACACCACCATCCACTATAGGATAAACTTATATGAAAAAACAAAGTTAAAGGGACTTTTTTAAGCTTAGAAGTAAAAAATTTATCAGTTGGTACATATTTCCACCAACAAAACCAAAACTGTTTCACAATAATACTAAGGCAAGAAATTCTTGAGATGTGTAACACTTGATCCAAAACTAAACTGTACTTCATCTGTCTCCTCTACTTCATCTGCCTCTTCTTGATAATATCTCAAAGTTAAGCTAAGTACAATATTTTAAATTACACCAAAAATAGGAAAAAATCTATCATAGCTTGGTAAGAACAACAGCTGTTCTTGATTTACCCCAGAACCTGCCTTAAATAGCTGGCAATAACGGACATCAGGAAGACAATAAGAACAACGCAAGTTCATGGTGATACTTACAGTGTATTTTCCCCTTAGTCTCCGACCCTCCACAGTTCAGGTATCTTTAAAGACTTTGTGTTTAATACCCTGCAATTAATTACTTTCCTTGAATGTATCTACTTACTCTAAGCCTCTAAAATTTTTGCAAAAAATTTAATCCTTGTGAAATCTCAGACATCTTACGGTTGAGTCCTGGGATAACAGCTGTTTCTTAAACTGAGCTCAAAGAATTCAGTTTTTCAGAATTTTAAATGGTAACCACCCAACTTTACTATAAACTACTGTCATCATGTCCACATCTTGTCCACAGGTGTTCCTGTCATACCTTCCTGAAGTGTTTTGTATCTCTCATTTGCTCACATTTCCATTTTATCCTGTGTATGAGGCATTGCCAACAAAAAGTAGTACTTTAAATAGCTATTTTACTGTAATTTTTGTGGAAATTTAAGCACTATAATCTTACATTCTTCTGGATTGAGAGCTGAGCAGTTCCCTAGATTCAGTAACTGACTGGTAAATGTAGATTGCAGCATGATTTCTCCACACCAAAGATTCTCATACATTATTATATCTGCAAGAAAAAAGCAACCTTATCAACTCGTGTATCAACAGTATTGAAGAGTATCATACTTTTCTTGACTATAGAACCATCATACATATAGGTGTGAAAGACAGTTTGAAAGAGATCACTTGGAAACAAAGTGATTTTTTTAATCTACCAACACCATTTACAATGGGTTACTCAAATTTTCTCAATAGTTTGACGGGATTCTTCAAGTCGTAAAATATCCAATAGCCTCAGAACAGGTACCATACAAGTGAAGTAGGTGACTGTATTGGGTAAATTATTATAGTGCAACATTTCAGAATGACTAGCAAAGTACTAGGCTTACCCAGAAACACTGATGACGTATTTTGAGATAATAATGTCCAAGAAGAATAGAAAAAGCCCAGCTTATCTTCAATCTCTAAATATCTACCTTGGTACCTATATATAAGCACTTGAACTCTTAAAGAGAAATAAGGATCTTAAACTGTAGAAGTATTCAAATAATTTTATATTGTGTAATTTTTTTGCATATTGCAAAACCTAAATAGCCAAATCACTATCAAGTTCTGGTCAACTCCAGCCCTAAATTAGGTGCAATATCATTTTTACAGTGCAGCATTCTCTTACGTGACATGTGTTCTCTTAAAGAGGAAGTGTTTTGCTCCTATTAAGTATTAAAAAGTACAAAGCATTTATGAGGAAGAATCTTATTAGCTGACATGTTATGAAGGAGGTGAACTGCAAACAGCATTTGATATTTCCACAGTCTATGTCAGTTACTAATTCACAACACAATCCATCTCAAGATGCTAGTGCTAACCTGCAAAGTCCTTCCTAAGAGGAAAAGTATTTCTCTTCCTGAGACTGAACATAACATCACAATTTTCCGGTCCATCTGCTGGTCCAACAGCAGCGAATTACAAAAAAAGTCTATAAAGCAAATAAAAAGTACATCTAGTTTGTAGTAGCTCTTTTACCTTTCAGGAACAACTGTTTTAAAACAAAATACACCTGACTACCTATGGCACTGCTGTGCCTCAGACCAAAGACTATACATAAGAGATGAGCAAACTTCTACGGGACAGTCGATGTTCCACCGGCAGGATGACTGAGAATTCAAAGTGATGTTGAGCGATGCAAGTGATGTAAGAAAGATACTCACAAATACTTAGCCACAGTTCTAAATTACTGGTTACTTATTGTTCTACTTTAAACAGGCATTTTAAAGAACCACATTTTAAAAAGGCAAATAAAGGAATTCTCACCTGTAAGCAGTACAATATCCCCAGGAAACACAGTGAGTGACCAAAATGCAGCACCACGCCACAGCACCACCTTTCTCTCAACTTCCGACTGGTCAATAACTACAATTGTTGCTACAGGGACTTTACATGAAGATTTTGGTCTAGTCTTCACCTGTATTTCTTTAATATGACAAGGATGTACTATTGTGACCAAAACATTGTACTTTTGATTTTTGCAGGAGCAATTCTTAAGCAGCGATAGTTTCTTTTGAAGGTTCTTGAACTCTGTCACCCTCTCTTGATCCACTCTCATCTCAGGACCAGCTGGAGAAGAATTCAGTTTAGCTCTCTTTGATTTCAGCTGTCTTTTAAACACTGAGTGAAAAATATGAAAGGAATCTTCACACTTGTGGGCTCTTTTAGAAGAGCCCTTATGAGAACTGTCTACTTGAGAGCACAATATTCCTGAGCTCAATGGTTCAATATGGATTTCATTTACAAACTGCTCAGCAGGAACATTAAGTTCTTGAGACTTCTCTGTATTTTCCTGAGCAGTTCCTTCTTGTTTTGGAGCTTCAAAGCAAACATTTTTCCCATCACCCTCAGAACTGAAAAGTTCAAGGGAACTTGTATCCCCTTCCTTACATTCGTTTTCAGCTACATTAAGACATGTTCCAACATCAGAATCAAATTGGAAGTAATCATAGTGCCTTTCTTCAGGTTTCTTGCCTCCTTCTGTTTCCAATAGTTTTACAGTTCTTTTCTGCAGCTCATTCTGATCCTGTGCAAAAACAGCCATCTGACTCGATGTCACTATACTACGAAATTCCATATCAGTTGACACTGCAAGGTCTGAACAATCACCTGGTTCTCCTTTTGGTTTTGACTCTTGATTTTGGGCGAAAGACATATCCAGATATTGACTTAGATATTCATGGTGATCACTTCTACGATCTGATTGAACACCTTGGTCCACAGACCTTAGATGTATGCTAATCTGCTTAGTACTGGCAACCAAATCAGAAATGTCAAAGTTGTTACCTTCTAAATGACTGGCTTTCCTTTCAGTGAGGTTTGAACAACAGCCATGTGATTGTTTATCCTGCCTATCTGATTTTGCAATTTTTTGAGGAAGGTGTTGATCTGCAGCCTGATTTACATTTGCACGTGTGCACCTATCTTTAGATATTTGACAATCGGAATAAATTATACTTTGAGTCTTTTGAGGTGTGCTGGTACAAGTTACTGCCACAGGTACAAGAGATGTCAAATATTCTTTTGCTACCATTAATCTCCCCTGCTTAGACTGCCGAGAGCTGTCATCATTTCTAGGAACTGCTGTGACTATAGAGCTTAGTGCCTGAAACACTACGTGGTCAGCAGTTTTGGCTTTTTCAGAAAAAAGACTACGTGTATCACATGAACAGCGCAGTTCTCTCCATTTTTCAGCAGCAGGTGCTGAACTACTTTGCTCTGACACCTCCAGCAGGCTTGGAATACTGGGTGCTCCCACAAAAATATGAATTTGAGGTCCTTTTGACATTTTTGATTGCTGTGTAAGTTTGACTTTAAACAATATTGTTTATGCAATAAACAACACTAAATATTAGCAAGTGCCAAAAATTGTATTTGGCCTTTTCTTAACAATTTAAAAATACTTAAAATTCAAAGGAGAATTTCATAATTTAACTGGTAAAAACACTACTTTACTACTAAAAGCCTATAAAATTTAATGTACAAAAAAAATTGAAGTTTATTGTGTCAAACTTGCACAGAAAAATAAATTATTTATAGTAGGGCTTAATTTCTGATTCTAATACTTGGAAACATTAAGCAGATGCAGAATTATAGTGAAATTCAATTTCAGTTTAATTATTGAGCAGACTTATCTTCATTTATTATTGTTAATTAAACAGAAAAATGTCAATTCACTATTCAGTACTTCATTTTAATTCATGTGAAATAAATGCCTGTAGGAAACTTTCACAGTATGTTTGGGAGATAATTTCACCTCTCAGAAAATTAAAATTTCAACTAAATTATTAAAATACTAGACCTATTTAAAGTTAGTTTAAAAGTTTGCTAGAAATGCAGTATTTTACATGATGGTTTAGCATGAAAATACTGTATTAAGTGATTATTTCACAAAATGGAAGGTTTCACGATATTACTGATAAATTATAATTATTTAATAAGTACTAAGAGTGCTTATTAAAGCAGTCCATGATACTTGAGCAGATGATTTAGAATTAGCTTTAATTTATATAGTATCATACTCCCCAAGTTACTAGCTTTTTCTAGCTTATTAAAAATAAGCCCACCTTACACAGCACAAAAGACCCTTTGTTTTATTTATGCTATACTGTAATTTTAAAATACTTAGCTACAGCTACAAGTGTTCATTAAAACGCAGACACCGAGCTACACGTTTTGGGAATGTTGTTAATAGAAGTTGCTGCAATAAGCAGTTCTGCAGAGGTAGGAACACCAGAAATGAAATTCAGGAGCTAATACAGCTGCAAACAGAAGAAAGAGAACATTGAAAAATACTTGAATTTTTTCATTTAGCACTTATTAAGTTAACAGCCATCTTTCTAACACCCCACTAGGGGTCGATAAATCTGCACATTCATAAAGCTCAGAGTAACATGGAGAAACTATAAACATCCTGGAACACTGATCCTGGGTATACTATAGGTGTAGCTGGAAAAACCACTAAAATTAGATATATCATGTCATAATACAAAGAAGCTACAAAACACAGTAACTGGTATCACTCAGTTTTATGCTCATTGCAAAATGAATAATACTTAAAAGATTGGAATATCAAAACTTCTGCAATTCTACATTTAAATTTAGGCTCATAAGAATGCCGCTTTTAAAGGACAATTCCCATACTCGTGAAAGTTTCAAGTTATATAATTAAAGAATGGTAATAGACAAATAATCAAAAAGAATTTACAGTTCAACACTAAAATAATGGATCAGGCAAGAAGGGAAAGACAAAGCAAAGCGCTAGTGAGGTTGAATCCCTAAAGAAGTGATGTTAAAAGTAAGTTTTGTAGACAAAAGGCTGCCCAACACATGATGTAAAAACAACTGCAGTAACAGATCCCCTATGACAAACAGAAAATATTACCACTACTTCAAATGAACTTCAGAAGTGTAACCTAACTGATAAGATTCAATAATTTCTTCCATTTCAAAGTGTGTAAGTCTACCTGTAGCTTTTTTCATTTGTTATTACCTTGATTACAGCCATTACAGATGGGTAGCTTTTTCATTAGGTACTCTATAGTATAACAATATAAATGGTTCTTAATAAGGAGGTTCAAGTGACTAAAAGGTTTAAACAAATTACAAAAAATTTCTTCCACATATATAGTACAAAAGAGGTTGAATAGCAGAATTCTGACACAAGTCTGTGCCACTTCTAAAGAACTTGCACACAATGCAAAGACTAATGAAATAATCAGTCATTTCCAAACTGGGCTTTGGTATAGTGAGCAGCCCTTTCACTTCAGTCTTTACCTTCTACATGAGCTGAATGCTGACCTCTCACAGGTATAAAACTGCATCTTATTCAAGTCTTACTATCTTGTTGCATGTCTTTAACCTGGAAGAGATTTCAGAGGCTTTTCCTAATTCTGCAAAAATTCTCAAGCATTTGTGCATCAAGTTTCAGGGAGAAACATAACTTAAGTGAATTTAATTTAACCCTAATTTAAGATATGTCCAGGACAAAATAATTTGCTTACCTACTTTTATACCCTCAGAGTAAGCTCGTAACAGAGTTCTAAGTTTTCTTATAAGGAAAAACTGACATTCAACTACACTGTAAACGAGCTCATTGAATACTTCAGTTCTTGATGTGTTCTGAGGACCCTAGAAGGGCAATTTGGTTGCTAAATAGATGAGATCATTAAAACAGTATGATTAGAGGCTAGTTTACAACCTAGAGTTGCAAGACCTTTCAGAGATTTTGTATTCATAGAAAAGTTGGTGCTTAAGATGCCATAGTGCAAAGTGCCCAAAATTAAAATTAAAAAACTGTCAAGTGTCCTAGACTACTTCATATAAACATAAGCAGGGCTTCACATACTGTACTACAGCAATTTTTTCACACTTTATGGCTTAAAGCAGTAACAAAGGGACGCTTTTAGATAACTTTATACTTCATAGGCTAAACATACCTTTTCAACACTTGAAGTTCAGTATAGAAGTGTAAGATCCTAGAACTGCAGTTTTATTTCACTGTACTTCCAGAGATAAAATGTTTCATATTTCAAATGTATTCTTCCTATAATCAGGGTCAAACAATAAATTAATTAGTTAACACTTTAAGGAAAAATATCACTGAAGAATCATATTCAAGCATGGGGGGGTTTATTTGCAATTCTGTCTACTCCCCATATTAAAACCATGGAAACCAGCTTTGTTTTTAATGCCCAAGCACTACTATAGTATTTTTAATTAAAAGCTTTACTGATCTATGAAAACAACAAAGTAAATCTAAACGCATCCCAATAGCCCCAAACTTTCTTTTCAGTATATATGACTCGCTATGCAGAGTCTGAATTAGACAAAGCTGTTATCTCAGCATACTTGTGGTCTTCATAAAAATCTATTTACTATTCTTATCCTTGAGATTCAACTGGATGAATTCTTCTTACATTAAGGTAAGATCCTTGTGGCAAAACAAAAGTTTTAGTTGTGGATTTAAATAGGGAAAAAAAAAGAAATAGGAAGATAAAGATTACAACAGAATCATGTTTAACGATTTTCATTTGTTATAGATTAAGTAGTTTTGTGGTTTGCTTTAGGTAGTTTTGCTTGCACTACAATATTAAGTAGTGTGTGTGAGGATTAGGGATTAGAATATAGCAAAACAGTAGTTATATATATATATCTAGCTAAGGAAGTAAGGGTTCATTGCAGCCTGAGACAATTAATGAAAGAACAGATTATTAAAAATAAAGGAAAAAATAACTGGAAGGCTTATGAGGATGAGGTTAGGAACAGGGAAGGCTGTATTCCAGAGTCTCAATGTAAGCCACTCTTGGATAAGAAATGCATCGACCACATCTCACAACCCCTCATCTTCTGTGAAGGTAAACTACCTACTTGGACATGTATTGGGATATTATAAACAGGAAAAAAAGACAACTACTGTACCCCTGTACATAAATTCAAAAAGTTTTCCTTAACTTTCCAGTTTCATAACTTCTTAAACTTAGGCTTTTCTTCCAATTCATATTTCGCAGTGCAAGTATATTACATCAAAGCAACTGAATCTTGATGTTCTTTAATAAATTTTTGCAACTAAAATATCATTTATATTTTCAAAAGCTAAACTTTTGATTTTTCTTAAGATATTTAGAGCTTAGGAATGGTAAGTGACCTCTGCCTACTTCCTGGTTCACCTAGTAAGTCCACTATCAAATGATGTGCTTTGGCAATTTCTGAGTGACTTTTTAGGTGAAAGATACCAAACTCCAGTACCAGGAATCATCAGTACTTATAATCATTTAGGTCTGTAAATCAGGAAAAAAAATTAAAGTTTGAGTAAATTCTCCGTATGAAAAATTGATTAAAGACTCTTTGCTATGCTTCTTTAAAATAATATTATTACTTATTTAATGAATTTTGTTAATGAAGTTCTGGGCCTTGTTCTAAAGAAAAAGTGTAAAAGAACAGCTCTTATTACAGATCTTAAAAAAATGAGCAAAAAACCTATCACATTAGCAAAATGCCACTGCCACAAAACAAATCCATTTTTATACTGTAGTTAAATTATCTATGGGTAGACAGGGGGTTAACTACAGCAAAGATAACAGGAGCTAAACCTCATAAAGATATA
Organism: Burhinus bistriatus; assembly: GCA_013397275.1. NCBI lineage: Eukaryota > Metazoa > Chordata > Aves > Charadriiformes > Burhinidae > Burhinus > Burhinus bistriatus. The sequence continues at coordinate 91,629 of VYXH01005265.1, forward strand.
ACTGAAACCTGAATGCACATATCCATTATACCTGTTAATTATTATACCATTTCTTAATTTGCCGAAAGGTGCTCTATTCATAATAGCCAATGAAAGACCAGCTTTTTATCTCTGAAATGGTCAGAGTCTGATTGACGGGTCAATGATCTATTAAAAACCAGTAACTACATCAGCAAGTTTTACATCTGCAAGACACTGCATTTAAAGTTTAATATACCTATTACAAGAAATACATTATGGTACATAGTGTATTTGCCCTGACCTAAACAGTAAGACAGGAATCCGAAATTTAAAGGTTTTTAAAATGAACAATTATGTCATCAACAGTTTGTTGATCTACTGATGTGCTACACATAGGACAAAATTAAAAACAGCTTTAAAAACCCTCTTTCAATAGTTAAATACTCTAGGAACATTGTGCGATGCTACACACATGGCCTTAAATTACCCTTAGAATACCTTAGAAGTATTTGTTACTTTTATTCTGTATTTCACTATTCATTAATAGTATTCACTCACCATGATACTCACTTAAGCATTAGGCCAAGCTAATTTAAAGAGGGCGACACAGCTTCAGCTCCCTATCACTCCTAAATGTTAATGGTAGTGAGATGCCTAAATCCTTGTTTTTAAAAGTTCATCCAAATGTAGTTTCATCAAATCTTTACTTAAGTCCTATACACTGAAAGTAAGCCACACTAATTCCACCTCTAGGTAACAGTTTTTCTTGGTTTCACACTGCCACTTCAAGCTATAAATACAATTACAGACATGAGAGCAATGCATCAGAAGACAAAGGATTAGAGCAATATAATGCAAAAGTGTAACTTCTTTTCCCCTCTGAAATTCTCATACAACCCCAACACTGAAGCTTTTTGGATTAAAACCAGTATATTCTTTTAACTTGCAGCTTTGATTAGATACAACTTGATGATGAACATCCTAACCTGTAAGTAGTTACCAACTTGATTCATAATTGCTTTTGCATATTGTAGATCATCCTTTACCTGCTGAAAAGCTGGCCCTGTAGATAACAAATACATAAAGTAGGATATTCTTTAAATTCTAAGTTTTAACTTCTACTGTGAGCTTTCCCCTCCCTCATTTGCATGCTTGATTTTACACTTCTATCTGTAGTATAAACAAAATTAAAGGACTGTTTAAAAGTCATGTAGATGTGGAGCTTGGAGACGTGGTTTAGTGGCAGACCTGGTAGTGTAGGGTCAATGGTTGGACTGGATGATCTTAAAGGTCTTTTCCAACCTAAACGATTCTATGATTCTATGATTCACTGTTCTTACAACAGAAGAAACTGAGTTATTAATATCCATCTTCAGAGTGTTTATTTTCAGTTCAATTTAAGCTGTAGGATTGTTTGGTTGGGATTTTTTTTTATGGCAGTTCATCCCATATGATGGTGGAGCACAAAAATCTACTAAAACATCTGCCCATCAAAGGAAAAATAGAAATAAATCTCTGGATGCAGAATTCTGATTACACCACAGGAAACTGTTCTGGCACTTTCACCATGCTGCTCAAATCTTCCTCCAAAATTCCACCTTGTCTTTTTAAAAGCCAGGTACTGTAGCTACATAACCACCTTGAAAAATTGAAGTAACAGAAATCAGTGTATTCACAGTTTCATACACAAAATCTGAAAAAGCTCCAGGACGAAGTGATGAACACATTACATGTTTTCTTGCAACTTGTGCAAGAAAAGAGAAGGATGATCTTTATGCCAACAACTCCTACTGGCATTGCAAGTGAATCAATATACCAGCAACAGCACCTACCCACCAAATCAGTAAGAAGCTTGGTCCATATATATATGTATGAAAAATGAAAACTGCCAGAAGAAATCAAGCTAACCAACTTGTAGCTGAAGCAATCTTATACTCTACATAAAAGTGAGGGATGTATGACATGGCCTTAAAAGACGATTATACCTGTAAGTGAACAGCAGCTCAAGGAGATTTAAGTGGATTGCTTTAGACTAGGCTAGTGGGACCTAGCAAGCAGTCAAGAGAACACACTCATGGGAGAATGTACATATACATAAGGGCAACTGGGAAATGGATAGGACAGGTAATTACAGGTTTTATTTCTGTCATTCTTTGTTCGGTGACGGTAACAATCACCAACTATCTCATCTAAATTTTAACACAAGGTTTCAGGCAAAGACTGTAGTCCTATCTAAAATGGACCTTTTTAACCAAATGTAATTTTACTCCAAGATGGTTATTTGCCTCACGTAATAAAGTAATGTTTTTGGAATACCACACACAGAGGCAGCTGTCGACCAGACACGGTGGTATAGCAAGAATCCTGCTAGTCAGTATCTAAATTTATGAAAATCACAAGCTTTTATTTGCCTACAGCAGTATATAAAATATGTATGCATTATATAAAATTATATAATATATAGGTATATAATTATGATATATCATTATATAAGCATATAAAGTTACCTCTAAATGCTATCTGAATATAGATTATTATTGACCATAAAGTAAATTAATAAGTACCAAAATAAATATGTTAAATAGCAGCAATACTAATCCATTCAGTATTTAGTTCTTGTCACTGGCTATTACCAGAGGACTATAATACCATTTGGCCTCAAGACAGGTACAGCTGGTTTACAAAGACATAACAGCTGTTTTCAGCAATATACAGCCATAAACCAACATGTACCCAAACTTTTTTCAGTAACAAAACATTTCTTTGAATATGAAATGCCTATGATTTAGGCATTGCAACAGGAACCTTCCTAAATACTCCTGCAGTATAAGCAGGGAGATCGGTAAATCTAAACTAAAATCAGTGTTTCGAGACATTCCATACAGTCTGACACTTTTCAAAAGTTAAATCAAAACACTGAATAAAAGGCTAGAAACACTAAGTTATTCTTCATAACTATTACTGAACTATTAAAATACATAACTAAGGTAAGCAATCAAATGGCATTGCTAACACTTAAATGTGTACCTACTTGCCTGCAGCATCAAGGCCTGTGGTTTCTAGAGTTGTGCTCTAAAAGGAAAATATTTTCTTTGATCTGAAATAAAGACATTTATTCTACTCAGCAGTTTCATCAGCCATTTTACTTTAAAAGAATTATTTTTTGGAACCAAATTATGCAAAAATCTGGGCACTGATAATACATTTTCAATTCAGCCACTGAGATGGTCTTCATTGTGTTTGAAAATTGGAGTAAAGGTAGCAGGCTTTTGTGATTAACTTGATAATTCTTTCCTCACTGCCTTTGCCTTGCAAGATCTCCTTTTAAGTAAATGCTATTTATTGATTTTTGTTTTGCAATACGTAAAAAAACATAATTGAGATATGAACATACAGTGGCTGTAACAAACAAAAGAAGTTAAAAGTCCTGAAGAACAGTGACCTTTTGATGAGGAAGGAAAGATAAAGGTAAAAGGTCAAAGATACACAAAAGCGCTGTGCATGTTTTGTTGAAGAACACTCATTCCCCAAACCTAATTTTTGAGAACTATTTAAACTACTAAACTGCCATATCTTCTGTCAAGATAGATATTCTTCCAGATATTTTGGCATATTCAAAAAAAGTCTCAATATTAGAATGACATAATCACAGCTTTTTTTAGAAAAATGGTTAAGTCTACAGAATATTATCTACAGGTATCATTACCAACGAAAATCTATTTTAGGACTTAAGTCTTCTGATAAACTGAGGTTGACAAAACAATACAGGACCTAAGATGAAAGTGAGGCGACTGCTCAAAGAAACATGGTCATAATAGCCCTATTTCCATCAGATTAACTGCCTGTAGATTTGATTTATTAGGATTGGAAGATAAAAACCAAGGTATCAGGTTAGCATGAGCTTTTATTTTCTTCTTGTAAAAGTGTTTTCTTAAACTGGATTTTTTTGACCAATGAGGAAAATAGAACTTTTTTCTAAACTGAGCAACAATTCTCTGGGCTTTGATTTAATGGATTTCTGTAAAATTTATCTCCAGAACAGCAAAGGCCTTTCAGCTTGACTTCGTAATACAAATGCCAGAACATCACTATGATATTGTGCAATAGGCATTATAATATTAATCAAGTACATCTTCCTCACAAATCCAGTGTATTTCTCCACAAAAACAAGATTCTTATTTAGGCTCAAATCATGTGAGATGGTATTTCACATTATGAAAGTTACTGGAATTTATTTTCCACAACAATTACATACAACGCTGGGATTAACTGCTTATAGCACACAGATAGCCATAATCAATGGCTGCTCTTTCGATTGCAGTTGCTTTGGGGGCTTGGGAAAGGGAATTTACCTCCCCATATTGTATGTGGCTTCCACACTATGGCAGGAAAAAAATCATTTAAAATACAAAGCCACCACTACTATTTTCGCAGCTTTACAAAAGCCTCACTCAAAAAAGATGAAGTTTTCTAACAAAAAAAAAATGGATGTTGACTGCACATTCACAGACAAAAATGAGCTATCATCAATGTTTTGGACAACAGCTATAGGTAAGATTATGCTGTGTTTGTGCTTTTGTACTATGGGGGACAGGGCATTGAAGAGGTATCATTCATAAGGCTGCTTAGGTGGGATAAATCAGTAATCTACTGTGTTAGTAAAATGCCTTTCACTCACCACCATAAGTAGGTATGTTAGAAGTAGACTGTAACAAAAGCTGCACTTCCTCTTGCATTTAAGGCAAGTGGAGTATTTTTTCATTTGTTAGCATCATTAAATAATTCAAGTTAGATGTCTGTTAACTAGAAAACCCCAGCCACCCGCTCAAAGAAGTTATACTAGGAGCACACAAGTCATCACTAGATCAAGACATGCTCCAAGGCTGTGCAAAACTAGAAACTACACGAGCAGCTCCAGAAGCAGCCAGATGGCATACAAGCCCACAAGACCTCTCTACACCAATAGCTCAATCAGGAGTTCATTTACCTCCTCAGTGTTTATCCAGGATCTCTCTAGAAAAGCAAATATTTAACCTTCCTGTAAACAGAAACAACAGGAAGTATTTTTTGACAGGCCTGAACCTATGGCACCAGACCTCTTCCCCACCCTGAGCCACATTCTGCACATTTTATCTGTTTCTGTAGTATGCAACTACATCCTTCATGTGGTATCACCAGTGTATTTTTGTGAGGTTCAAAGTAACTGGCAATGTGATATACTAAATAGCTGATCTCACCCATACTTTCATATCTCCAGAAGATGAAAACTGGCTTCACATAAAGTTTCTATCCATCTAAAGTCTCAAAAGGAAAGTTCGTAACACATGCTTCTGATGTGAGCTTTGTATTTTAAATAAAACCCTTGACAGATGTCAGCTACATGATAGTACTGACTTATATCCAAATCACTAGTATTTCTGTTCTTGAAAATGCAAAGAAATTTCCAGGTTGTTTTAGGATCTTCCTATTGCACATACTACACCCCCCACCACCACCCCAAGAATACACTTCAGCCTTAACAACTGGAAAAGATATCCTCTTCCATCTGAAGTTGAGAGGTTTAAGATTTTCACAGATAAAGCTCCCTTAAGGAAATATAACCTTCAGACTTGGACCAAGCTGGCTCCGTACAATAGTGAATAGCACTACAAAGATCTCAGATGGTTCACTGCACACGCTTGCTCCTTATTGTGGCTACAGAAGCAACATACTTACCAACTTCTTTATAGAACTGTATGAATGTCAGCCAAGCAAACACTCTTTCACAGGTTCTATGGCTAAGGAGTAAAGCTGTTAATTTACTAAAACAGTGCAGAAAAAATCAAGATAAAAATTTCAGAGTTAGTGAAAACTACAGCAAAACTTCTGGAAACAGAAAGAGTTTTAAGTCCTTTAGCATTTACCTAGCAAAAAATTAAGATATGATACACAAAGGAAATTAGCATTACCTTTTTAATATATAAGCCTTTACATTTCAATAGTTTAGACAGATGTTAGTTTAGCAAACTGGTTAAGCTTTAACAGAGAACAGGTGACACTGAGTAACTATCAACACAGCTGACTGAGCCAAAGGTGCCTTTTAGATGCAAATTTCCCTGTTTCAAAGAAGTAACTTCTCTCAGACTTTGAGGCAGCAACACACTTAGACTAGTTAGTCAAAATAATTTGATTGATTATACTTAAAAAAATTGTAGATCACAATTTCTACCCTACTATGCCCATAAAAGTTAAAGGAAATCATCACAATTGAACAAAATCGGTGAATAAAATGCTTGAAACATTGATTTATATGGCATGTACATATATCTACCTTTTCCATGGTAATTCAGCTGTCTGAAAACACTTCAAGCAAATTCAAAAAACTCCAAGTATGGTGTTAAAAGTCATCTTGGGCCTCCCTCTACTGTGTAAGTCATAATGCATGGCAGCATAACCACTGATAAAAACCTTGTATCTATCTATGTTCTCAGTAAAGATGCATCATTTTCTTCACTGTTTTTATTAAAGGCAATAACTCCATTATTTTCTGTACCATGCTAATGTGACTACTGCTGTGTATCTTCACTCAGTTGTCTTTAATTCAGTAACTCTTACAAATGATTGTTACTTGCAGTACTACATAGTCCTCATTTTTGAGGTGTATCACACTAAGGAGTTGAGACCAGCCCTATCTGTCTGACTCACAGCTAATGTGAAAAGTCTTCAATATTATTTCATAGAATCACAGGGGTTGGAAGGGACCTCTGGAGATCATCTAGTCCAAACCCCCTGCCAGAGCAGGGTCACCTACAGCAGGTGGCACAGGATGGCATCCAGGTAGATTTTGAATGTCTCCAGCATCAGAGACTCCACCACCTCTCTGGGCAGCCTGTTCCAGTGCCCTGCCACCCTCAAAGAAGTTCCTCCTCATGTTTAGATGGAACTTCCTACGTTCAAGTTTGTGCCCATCGCCTCTTGTCCCGTCACTGGACACCACTGAAAAGACTGGTGCAATCCTCCCAGCACCCTCCCTTTAAGTATTTATAAGCACTGATGAGATTTATTCTCCCCTCACCATTTTAATAGCTGGGAATATTCTGCCCACCCCAGCTCTTCCATCATGTGCTTTGGGAGAAAATCCAACCAAGTATATGCAGACTTAACATGTTCACACACACACCAGCAACCCACTTAGAGGAAAGCACCTTTCTTCAGAGAGAAGCTCGAGTAGATGATTAATCTTACCAAACTACGTTGACAAAACCAACAACATAAAAATATGAGGAAACCATGAATTTTTAAGTTGTGTAACTTTCAAACCTCCTGAAGTATGAAGAGTTAAGGATGGAAACTGAAGAGGTTTATCTATTTATTCATGCAGAAGCTGCTCCAAACTGAAGACTAAAAATTGCCTCCAAGTATAATTCAATATAATGAGGAAAGACTAGATTTAACAAATGCTCATCTCATAGCTTATTTAATACTTTGTGTACTGGAACTGTAATCCTGTTTGCAAATACATTTTTTTTTCTGTCTGCCAAATGTTGCAAGTTCTATGCTTGATCTTTACTACAATAGAAACAATATGACTGAGAGCACACAAGGCAAATGTGGCTACTAGTGTACTATACTAGTGTAATTTTTATCCACGTAATCATGTGAGCTGCTATACAAAGCTAAAGTCATGGTAGTCTTCAGAAAAATATTTTAAAAACACTAGTAGGAAGCTTTCATCTAGAACGAATGGCAGTGTCAATGTTAAAAATGTATCTTTAAGATGACTTCTGTTTATTGCTCCAATACACAAATGAGTTTGGTACTAAAGTAGCTCTGAATAGTGTTTTGTAACCTGCCCTTATTCTACGTCAACTGACATACTTTTACAGAAAGACAGTTACAACTATGTGTGACTCGTGGTACCTCAGTTTCATGTGCACACAGGTGAATTTTACCTTCTGTAAAGACCTCAAAGAGGAAAATTAGAGCCAAAATAAATTATGCTTAATCAAAGAGGTGAAAAAATACAGAGAACTTGCTATCCATTCCATATCAAACTATTTTACATATTTAGCTAATGATTTGAGTAACTCCAGATTTTACCTGCTTGCATTAGGAAGCACATTGAATATAAATAATCAGCTATTGTAGTATTGAGCATGTAACAGCTAATGAGTAAATACACAGTGGTTTTGCCCTTCCCATAAATTTCACGTTAAGACCTGTTTATATGACCTTACTTTAAAAGGTTTTAAAATTAGCAGATAAAGCAGAAAAACAAAAAGCTATTACATTAGACATATTACCTATTATCTTTCTCCAGAGATTAGTAACCTTTACAACAGACCAGAGAAAGGAATTAAAAAAGCAGTACAGTTTGTTCTATCTTAGCTAATGTTCTAAGTTACCTGACATCTCATTGCAAGAACTATACTGATGTTTACACTACATATATATATAAAGCTTTATCTTACAGCTAAAACTAATATACTACCCAAATTAATGGCAGTTTAGGAGCCATGAGCTCATAACAACAAACATTAAATGAAACATGGCAACATTTCATGTTAACCATTATGAAACACTGGAGTAGAAGAAAAATCCGAGATAAATAAAAATACATAAAAAAACCTGCTAAGCCATCACATTTGTCAGCACAAATCTAAAAAGCAACAAATGGAGATTCAGTTTATGGTATGTAAATCAGATTAAAAAATACTTAGAATCATAGAATAGAATCATAGAATCATCTAGGTTGGAAGGGACCTTTAAGATCAAGTCCAACCATTAACCTAACATTGCCAAAACCACCACTAAACCATGTCCCTAAGCACCACCTCTACCCATCTTTTAAATACTTCCAGGGATGGTAATTCAACTACTTCCCTGGGCAGCTTGTTCCAATGTTTGATAACCCTTGCGGTGAATAAATTTTTCCTAATATCCATCCTAAACCTCCCCTGCCATAACTTGAGGCCATTTCCTCTTGTCCTATCACCTGTTATGTGGGAGAAGATACTTATGATACAAGTCAGAAGACTTGTGCTCTAGACCCCTCAACTAGCTTCATTGACCTTCTCTGGACACACTCCAGCACCTCAATGACCGATGTTTATAGTTGATGCTAAGGAATGGTATGCAGAGAGGCTCTTGCTTATACTTATTGCTATAACAATCAAGGTCAGCTAACTTTGTGGTTTGCCCCGGGGGGGGTTCAGAAGCAGAAGAGCATTGAGGGGTCACACCTGCAGGGAGGAGTGGACAGGACAGGTGACCCAAAACTGACCAACAGGGTATTTCATCCCATCTGCCTCATGCTCAGTATAAAAGCTGAGGGATCAAAGAGTCAGGGCTTTTTCTTCAATGGCCGGCATCCAAGGAGGACTTTGTCTGTTCACCTGCCTTTGATCGTGATCTTGAATTCAGATCCACAATCCAGTTCCCATCCATCACTAATTCCAGTCAAGGACTTCCCCAGACTGCTGGTGACATGATCATCATCCTGGGAGCTAGATACGGTTTTGTATATATGTTATTATTTCTTTTTATTATTTAATTATTAATATTTCATTAAAGTAGTTTAGTTTCTTCTAAACTCTTAAGTCTTTCTCTCTCTCCCCCCTCTCCTTGGAGAGAAAGGTGGGGGAGAGCATCTGTGGCTAGTCTGGCCCAAACTTTGACAAAGTGACAGAGTATGGATGGAAGGCTTTAATCTTCACAAAGTAAGCAAGTGCAAGCACTAGATTTGATGAAACTGGGAAAAAAGCCATCCAAAGCATTGTACATTTAAATTGTATTCCTCATTAAAAAAGGCAAATATTGAAGACAGAAGTTTGCCACCACACTTCATACTAATAACAGTAGTCATGATAATTCAAGAGAAGTCTAACCCCATTATCCTAAGGAGGAAATACTGAATTCTCAGGTCAAGAACTAGATGTCAAGAGCAGTACTATTGGAAGAAAGATTGTAATTGATCTTTAGGATTAGTAGTGGTTTACAAGCACTGATGCAATAAGGGGTTTGATCTTGACTGATTATCCTACTATAGGAATGAAAGTCTCATTCCTGAGAAGTCAGAGCTCTGTCTGCTGGGGTTACATTGCTGTATGCAGGAAGCCTGGAGAACAGCTAAACTGCAATGCCTGTATTCCCAACAGGTCAATTAGAATTAGCAGTCCATGCAGTTAAAGGTCTGATAGTCACCTTGGTCCATCTCACCTCCAGATTTTATATTCTTATGAACTGGAATGGAAAAACAAAACAGAAAAAAGCAAACACAGACAAAGCTCAAGGAATTACACTGCTTTAAAGAAGTTGATCTGACATCCTCAGCAAAAAGGCACAATCATATCTTCACTGGCACATTCCCGAAGAATTCATGCCAATTCCAATATCTATTTCCTTTGTTTGTTGAGTAATTTCACCTTACGTGGCATTTTAGAAAGTTTTATAACGAAATAGTCACAGGTCAAGTTATATTACCTTCTCTTCACCTGTTATCATCCAATTTGCTGGATGAAGACTTGCTGAAAGACTGATTTTTTTTTTTCCAGACACATTAAGCACATGGTGCGGAAATAACTGAAATAAAGTCTATTGGAAAAACTCATACATAATGTATTTGACAATCATTCCTTTTATCCAAACTGACACATTAAAGGAGCTTGTGAAGGCAGCTACAGATAGTATTTGTTATTCCAAGAGAACTTCTGCTTATTTCTCTACCACTAGTTTCTATGGATTCTTTTAATCCAACAGAACCCAGAAAATCCTACATAACTTATATTTTTCGTTATCTTCAACATAAAGTGAATGAACTGTAGTTCCATTAAAGCTCACTGTTTCTGTTCCTAACAAGGAAAAAACATTGAATAAATTCAATATGCTCTGATAAAGGATAAACATTCAAGACAAAGTATTTTACTTATCAGTTTGAGAACAATCTAAGGCTTTCCTGTACTTCTTGAGAAAAACCTAAGTTTGACAGGAAAGAAAAATTGTACCAGTTTATTAGAAAAGCAAGTTCCATGAGTTTCTCATTGAGAATATTGTCCATCCTCTGTAATTTCTGACCCATATTCATTCAGATATGAGGATCACACAAGTGTGCATAACCAACTCAGTTCCAGATGATACTTAACATATTTGTCCTCCCCACACCTTTAAGACATAGGGAATAAATTATCATCTGCTGTTTGTATGGGAACTGAGGCTAGCAAAGATTAAGTAATTTACTTTGTCTCACACAGTAAGCTGAAACAAGTGGAGAACTCACTCTGTGCCAATCTTTCATACTTTAAACATTGCACTAATTCCCCAATACATAATCCTTTGCCTTTCTGGCAAGTCACAAAACTACCCTTTTTATCTCAACTTTTCAGCTTACCTATTGAGATTTTAACATTCATCATGTCTGGTTATCTCATTTCTATATCTGTGATTTTTCTCTCTTCCTGCAATATAAAATTTATTGCCCTCCTTACTTAAGGTCTCAGGTGCTGACTTACACTAGCATAAAATAATCAAATGATTCAAAGTTGGTATTAACACAGGGCACCCAGTGTTACATTTTTTTGTTTAGCTCTTGAACCTCATACACTATTTGAAAGAGGTTGTCTCTTACCTTATGTATTGCGCAGAACCTACCCACACAACTAAGTCTCAATTTTCGAAACATTAAGAATTACTTTAAAATTTGTCCTGAGCCAGTGTGCTATATTCTGATGCGACTTTAAGACTCATACACTCTGGGAGAAAAAAGGTGATGAGAGTACAATGTTTTGCCAAATAACATATCCTTTTTCTTTTAGTTAACAGGCCCATTAATTTCTTTGACTTAAAATAACCTTCAGTGAATTAGCCATGTAATAAGAATAAATTAAAGCTAAAACTAAATAACACTAATGGACTTGCACTACAAGTATGGGTTCACTGTTAGGTGAGGCGTAAAGTATACAGGGGAATAGAAGAGTGAAGGAGACTGGCTTCTTTTTCCTTCCTTCTCTATTACCTTCATGAGGTATTTGTAACATGAGGAAGAAGCTCAATTTCTGCTTATATATAAATATATATATAAATAACATTGGGCTATAACTACCACATTGCAAATGTAGATTATAAACCTGAGATGAATATATAGCATACACTCTGTTCAAGAAAGTTGATCTCTAATGATAATTGAACAATGCGAAAGCATACATTTAGATTGCCAGTTAGTGTTCCTTTACTAAATTAAAGACAAACACCAGCTTGTCTGAAAAAGCGATAAGACAAAACAAAAGAAATCAAGATAAGGTTTTACAAATTCCATGACGATTTTAACTCGAGTCAGATGACAGCAATATAATACTCCTCCTGAAATCAGAAAACCTGTTACCAATGATGTGCAGATGCTCTGCCTCATAAGTATTTCAAAATGAGCTTGCCTTCAATCTAGTGACTTTCAAAAGAAAAACCAGAAGAGATAAAGGAGAACAGATAAATTGGCCATTACCTTGCCAACAAGACAAGATTAGACAATAAATAATAATCAAGAAAAATGGAAACAAAATCTTCAGCTTGTTAATTAAAAGAAATGTTTATCTAAATCAGATTCTATGGCAGTTCTGAGGGTTTATGGCAGCAATCACAAACTGTTCTCATGTCAACTGCCAATATCCCTCGGACACTCCTCACATCTCTGGACACCACTAGGCCTGGCCCACCCCACCCTTGCTCCTTAAGGTGTCCACAGCTCCCACACCAGCACGAAGTAACAGCAACAATGCCTCCAGGAGATACTCCGAGATACACAAGTTTTGTCTGTGCAGGTTTTGCCACAACTGCATATGTTGGCACTTATGTCTGGCACTGCATGGCTATACATTTAACACGATTGCCATATGGGCACCTAATCATCATATATAACACGGGATTTTAGTGAACTCCAGCATTTTCACAGAAGGACATTATTAATAAACCAAGTCATTTAACTAGAAGACAGACCAAAAGGACTGGAAAAAACACCTCACTTTAAATACAATGTTTTCAAAAATTTTTCAAATGTACTCAAGATAGGACAATTTAATTAAAACAGAATTATTTCTTATTCTGACCTATTTTCCCATTCTGAGATTCCTCTGGGATGAGCTATATAACAGTGACTTTTTGCACTGGATCTCCACATCCAGTGGGCACCAAGAACAATCTTGAGGTCTCTGAAAGATCACTAAGAAAAGATATCACATACACATTCTTAGCATCAAACATAACCAGTGATTTTTTTTTTTTTAGGAAATACATAATGTATTGAAAAATACCAGCCAATGTACTCCTGGACTTTTCTGATGAACAATGCCAATTTCAACTGTACCAACAAACTTAGAGGCTATTCTTAATTCCTTTGGATCTCAGCTTCATCCACCAACATCTTTCACAAAGGATTAAGCATTCAAACACATTTTAACACTATGGATTTCTATAACCAGTCTTCAAAAGTGAAAGAGGATAAAGTTGACTTTTTTAACAGAAATGCAAACAAAAGCACTACAGGAAACTAGTATTCTCTAGTTCATAAGAGCTTTAATGTTTGTTATTTAAACAATATACACTTGGTTTATGCAAACTTCTGATCGTCAATTGAGTATTAAAGCAAGAAAAAACTGGTTTGAAGTCTCTGATGCTGTGATTCCAGGCTGTTAAGATCTCACATATAATTTTCAGCTAGACAGCCAAGGCCACCAAGAGTTGCAAAAAACAATTTCAACTGTAAACGTTACTTTCAAACAATTCTTAGTTCACTCCTGGCAAACCATACTTTCTACTATCTGTTGTTCACTGTGTTGACTAAAACACAGAGCACTTCTCTACAAAACAGTAGAATTTCCAGGAAATAAACTGACTAAAGTACTTTCCCTCCTAACATTATTTAAGGGAACAAAGCTTGAATGTTCACAGTGCATCTGTGAAGGATTTTATGCCTGTATACCTGTCAGCTTTCCCATAACTAGCTTTGTATATCAGATAATCTCAAACACATTTAACATTTAGATGAGAATCTCAAATGTATTGGGTTTGATAACTATATCACCCCCTCTTCTGTCTTTCAAACTAGAAATAAGGAAAAACCAAGCAAAAGCTAAGATTATTCCACAAAGACAAAACAGCCACTTTAACAGATTCTCACTGAGAGAGGAACTGAGAAGGGAAAAGCCACCACATTGACCTGCAAAAGACTATCACTTCATGAAGTGCCATGTTAACTGAAAGGTCACTGAAATCACATTAATTTGTTACTGACTTCAGTAAGCTTCAGATCAGATCTGCAGCATCCAGAGAAAGTTACTTTTTGTCCTATCCATCTGAAAACCAGAAGTGGCATTACAGGAAATAAGTGTTATAAAAACCCATATTTTATATTGCTCAGTTATATTATCTGGCAATGCCTATTAGTAGTATATGGACAGTATCAGTACCAAAACATGGCACAGAAAATTTTTGCATATCTATAGACTGTCTAAACAAGAGATGAGGACATTATCTCCTGTATACATGAAGAGCTTTTTATATCTCTTCCGTCACAGAGATGAAGTAACCAGTTGGCAACCTCAGTCATCATGCACAGCAACAATATAAACAGATGGAGACAGACAGTCTTTAAAATTGATAAACATAAGCACCACCACTTTTCACAGCAATCAAAACTGTATTTGCTCATTAGGTAATTATCAGAATTCATTCAATATTTTCTGACTTCTGCAGAAGAATTATTAACATTTTAAAAGCTCAGAAAACTGCCCTCTGACACTTGCTCTGAAGTGTTGGTAGATTAGTCCACTTACTGAGGGTTTTTCAAGGACCTTTCACTGAGAGAATTAGGAACCCCTGTCAAATTTATATTCTGGAAAACAGCTTAATAATCCTATTGTCAGAACTGTGAAATAAGAACAGTTCTTGTTGCAGAAAGTCTGGCAAAGTAAAAAATCTTATGATTGCTTAAATAATAAATTTAATCATTATTTCACTCAGCTACTGGTTATTTTTGCAGCAGTGCCTGAAACACAGAAAACAGGACTCTCACTTTATACTAGCATTTCCTAAAGAAAGTCCCTACCAGGCTAAACCTACCAACTTCCTACTTTACTTGTACACTTACAAGTTTCACTCCCTACTTTTACAGGGCTACAAAAAAGTTACTATTTATATATGAACAAGATGCTTATACTTGAATCTAGCAATCATGAAAATACTTAAATTTAATGCAAAATAATACATAAAAATAACATTAAGTAATCAGACCACAGGTACCTAAGCATCTCACTAATAATACAAAGTATTGGAAGCTTTAAAGTCTCTATCTCAACAGGAAATAATCCAGATGCGCTTTCTGTAATGCTGCAGAGTTGGAGAAAAAGTATCTCAGATTTGCAGAATGCGCAAATTTAACTTCTGCAGCCTACCTGGAAAACCACCAAATTCAGGTTGCTTTGTATCAAGGCAAAGGGAGCAAATAAAGGAAACCTGCCAGCCTGCTCTCCAGCTTTGGTATGGCTGAACACAGCTGAAGCTATTTATAAAGGGAAGAAAAACTATCTCACAGACCTCAGTTAAGGGATTCATAGGTCTTTACCAGATTTTTAAATTCAGCTGGCTCCCTCCTAGTCTCCACACCAACAGATCTAAGTATTGATACCTTATGCTGCCAGTGAAGTGCCTTTTTGTCAGCTTTAGTCTCTAATTGGTTGTAAAGAGATGACCAAAGTGAAGATTTCTTGTCAAGTGTTCATTTTGTAAAAGTGCTTATATAGACAGGTCACAAATTAGTCATCCGCTGGGATTCACCTAATTATGTGCTGCCTGTAATAGCGTCTTACAGACCCAGCCTTCTAGCAACACTGTAAAGCTAGACAAATGCACCACACTTCTCATTTCATCCCTGTTATATCATGTACTGGCTTGGCATAGAAAGGGAAGAATATAACCAAGAAATGTGACACTTAAATTCAGATCCAAGTGATAAATAGAGTATAATACCTTATTCACAAATTTAGAATTAAAATTAGGCTGAGGTTACATTAATCATGCCTCAGATTCTTTAAACTGTAGTGTATTTATTTTTTTAAAAAAATATACATATTTAAAAGACCACATGCTTTATCAATATTATTCTGAGGACTGCATGCCATTATTCTGAGGACTAAATACTGGTACAATATTTTCCTGCAGATAAAGAAACAGCCATCTCTTCTCTATTTTCACATCCCATGCCGAAAATAATTATACATGAAGTTTTACTTTAAAGCACTGTGAAGGTAGAAAATACAATCCACAAAACCTGAGATTATCTCAAGCTAAAAACTTGCAAAAAAATTAGATTGCTATTCAATAGTGTTTTAACATACTTTGCCACAATATGAAGGCAGCTCCAATGCAGTAGGATTACTGTGAAGCCCTACATACTTGCTGCCTACCTGCATACCCTCTATTTAAGAGACATGCACAGGATTTCAATTGAGAGGAATATGAATAGGACTACAGTTAGTACTCCTGACAGATTCATACCCACCCATTCTCTGAGTAACTGTTATTTAACCATCCACAGAACTGTTAACTCAGAGACTGAACAGTTTTTCTTCAGCAACAGTTTGGGATAAGACAATAACCCCAGCTCTCAGATGTTTACTTACACTATCAAGGTCTACATAAAGCAATACAGCATAACACTTAAGTCCAAGAAAAATAATTTATTTATTTTTTTTTTAGAATTTGTGGTGAAATGAGAAAAGGAAACAGTTGCTCATATAGGCAATTCAAAGGGGAACAAGAACTTGCTTTGACTTGCATAATATTCTAAATTCCCACTGGGCTAGAACCTCAGGTTTACAACTTGCCACATTATTTCTGGAATCACGAGAAAAAATATCTCTGTATGTAAATGTTACCAATATTTGGACTTAAACCCAACCAAATCTTTAAGCAGATGTTAAGAACTGCCAAATACTTCATGTGATACAGCTGACAGCTTAAAATGAAGCTTGCTGAAACAACTGTAATTCCATTTGTAGAGTATTTAAAAATCCAGTTCTGTTCCCAGAAGAAAGCTTGTTTACCACAGAAAGGAATTAGTTCTCTGCCCACTGTACGAATTAACTTTCCTCCTCAGCATGTTGTCTAATGGGGATGTTTAGACTCTGGAGCCTCTGAACTGGAGGCAATCCCAGGGTCACCCTGGATTCAAAGCGGCTTAGCCAGGCAAGGGGCACAGTTATTCAGAGCCTTGTGACAATCCCCAATTTCCAGCTTCTCTGCACTCTCTTACCTACTCTGATGAGCTAGTAAGGAGACTGGGATGCAAACCGGGGATAGTTGTCCTACCTTCTGAGAGAATCCAGTACCAGTATGTCCTAGGAACTTTTTAGCCCAATTGACAAACTTTGGCAGAAAACACTAAGCTGAACCTAATTGACCTTTTAATTTTAATAAACATTTTCTATTTATGACACTGCTATTAATTATGTTAGACATAGGAAAAAGATTATCCTAGTCACTTACATATTCTCAAATAGCTAATACTTCAAGTATTATAATGGATTAAAGCAGAAAAGTACTGGATTCTACTCTGAGATCACTTTTTTCAATAAAACTTTAAAATTTGTCACATAATAAATTTGACTCCACTTGCTATGAAAGTGGCAATTCACACCCTAACTGTGGATTGCTTCAGAAAGGCACAATACAGTTTTTATTATTGTTCATATATATAACAAAAATAATCTGTTAAAATTTTATATAAAGATATTTGAGAAGCAGCTTAGGAAATGAAATCATCTTGTTTGTCTCTCTCAACAATACTTCACAAATTTTAAATAAAAACTTATACCACTCTATCACGTATACAGAGTCACATACAACCTTGTTGCAGAGTCCATGAGTCGTACAGACAGTTCCTACCATGCAGGTACTAAGTTTTCTCTGTGTATCACTCTTCAGATTGAGCAGGCCTAAGACCAACATTCAAAACAAAACTGACAAAGTTAGTGAAACTTCTGGTTGTGAAGACAAAAAGTTACCTTTTAATCCATCCAAGAGATTTTTTTTTCACTGATGCTAGTCAAACATGAATCTTCCGATGGGACCCCACATGCTACACAACAACAAAGAAGATACAGTTAATCATTTATTATTTCAATTACCACTTTCATACCTGCTAAAAATCATTCCAAAGCATGCGAACGTTAATTTCCTCTCACAAATAGATTTTGCTTCAACTGCTCACCACTTACCATACAAGAATATTGGAATGGGGCATACGACTCCTGTTTTTATTTTTCTTGAATACCCTCAGGCAGCATGGTTACTCTTGCCTCCACAAGGGATTTGAAACAAATGAAAATATGGTAGGGACATGCTGAGGGCATTAAAGCACCTGTAAACTGTACACATGATTTCATTCATAAAAATGTGCAAACAAAAATCCGCAGCTATTTTTTCATTTACAATATTTAAAGACTAAGAAATTCAACATACTGATGTAGTTATTTTTAGCATCCAGCACACAGCTTGTTGAATATTTTGCTGAAATCCAATCTTGTTTAGAAAAGAGGGCAGTTATGGTGCTGCCATTATTCCAAATACAGTTGTGTGACTGAACCCATGGAGAGATCCACTTTGTCCTCACACCATCATGTCCCATACTCAGCCTCAAATACATTCACAAATGCATACTGCAAACATAGTCTGATACTGCAAGCAGCTGATAATTGAGCAAAGCTCATAAATTAGAGATGCCACAGCTGAAGGCAGGATAGGAGCTAAGCATGTTAACCTTATTTTGACCTAAGTCTACACACTTGAGCAAACTGGTTAATCATATTTTTCATTCAACCTTTGCATCTGTGAAATAGTATTCTAAATAACCTACAGAACCAGGTGGAAATAATTAGCTGATACAGACTAATTGCCACAATATCTTTCACTGCCTTCTTTCCTACACTTTTACAGAAGTTAAGACCACATACACAAGTTGAACTGCTAATGAGAACCTGGAGATGATAGAAATCACATAGTAGCTCAAAACCGCTAGAATCACTGAGAACACTGCAATTCTGTGAACTGAAAATGAACACCACGATAGAAGTTGTGTATGAACAACCTACAGCATGGACAGAAAAACATAAATCACTAAGTTTGTTTCTGAAGCCCTGTGGGAACATCCAAATAACAAACTGGGCTAAGAATAAGCTCCTTCCTTGCTTTTGTTTCCATATCACATACTATCTGTATGACAACCCTATCAAGACTATGGTTATAAACCACCCTCGTTACAGATAAGAGGCAACCATTCTTATTACTGCTCCTTACTACAACTTCTTAGGCTAGAGAAACATGAAATTGAGATAAAATTTGAGTATCAGTCACCTGAAAAGTTTATGTGCATTAAAACAGTCTGTGACTAAGTTTCCTGCTAGCAAATTACTTTCCCACAAGCCCTGCACCACAGCTCTTGTAAGTCCATAGTGGTTAGAGAGATTCCCATGGAGATAAAGCAACTTCCTGGTTATTCCTGCCCTAAGGGCATTGGTCTCCCACATGCCCAAACAGAAAAAACCCAAACCTGTACTTTCTAATTAGCAGCCCAATCCTACAGAAAGTGAAGTCGCTTATTCCTTCTGAAAGAAACCTGGTAAAAACGCTGCAAAACACTGCCTCCCATGCCACAAAAGCAGATCTTACAGTTTAAAACATAATTCTTAGAGACGTACTCAAAAGCCTGAGCTATGTAACAACCAACTCCCCTTAACAGACCAAGGCCCAGTAGGTGACACGCTACCAACGTTAACGCCTGAGCAGACAAAGCAGCTGTGTTAGCAGATGACACAGGAACTAGCTTGAAGCCTTAACAGGACAGTCAAACACACGTGGATAAGCCAGACTTTCCTAACAAGCTCCCTTCAAAAGGAGCCTTCACACAAACCGTACTTTACCCTGAAGAATTTTGTATACCGCACTGTGTGGGAGCACCCTTACTTGTATTTGTACTCGCCGTACGAGAGGCTGCGGGTTTTGCGCGGCGTGCGACAGCCAGGCCTCCCTCCCCTCGCCCAGAGCCCCGCAGCACCCCTGCCGGGCACGGAGCAGGGCGGCAGGCCTCAGCAGCCGGCTCCAGGCTCACGCTTGTGCTTCAGAGCGGGCTACGCGCCCCGGGCTCTTCATCGGCACCGGCGCTTTCCCAGCGCAGGGCAGCAGGGCACAAGCTGAGGAGACGCCCATCAGCAAGGGACGGCGAAGCCCCATCAGAACGCAGCCCTCCGCCCGGCAGCGGCGGCCGTTAACAGTCGCCCGGCGCGAGAGGCAACCGCGCGCGGCCCGCCCGCTGCGCCAGAGGAAGGGGAAGAGCTCGGGGCGGGGGCGCCTTTGTAGGGCGGGGCCGG